>LYUA01001397.1:0-10995 GCA_002093875.1 Calopteryx splendens | reverse complement strand
ACCTAGGCGGGATTTGAACCCGCGACCTTAGGTTTGGCAGGCGAGGATGTTACCCCACCGCCAACGAGGTCGGCAAGAAAGGATGGGAGTCGCTAAAAGATAGGAGAGAACAAGCGAGGCTAAGACTTTTGCTAAGGTACAAGTCAAGTTTACTCGTGAGGTTGAGGGTATTTTTAGTGCACCCCACAACATCGGCAGATCAGACCACCCGGATAAATAAGAGAAATACTTAGATTGTACCACCGATAGATGTAAAAACTCCTTCCCTCTCACATTTCTGGACCACAATAGTCTTACCGAAAGCGCATATGGATGACAGGATAGGTGGGATCTGCATGTGCACGGTGGTTTATTTGGTTGCCTGTTATTCTTACTCTGTTTCATTTGCATGTTGCCTGTATTGTATGAAGTAATAGTGTGGAGTACTGATTTTGCATGTAACTCTATTTGTAGTAAAAAACGCATTTGCGCGTTCATGGGTAGCGCTTACATGTAACGCTTAAGGTATTGTGTATTAAAATTTCATGTGCCCCTTAATGCGGCATATGACCACCCTTTGTGCAGTGCTATTCCTTTAGTGCGCACCTGAACTCACCCCCGGCCACATACCCTAGCGGTGGCTTGGAGGTTATTAAATAGATACTTAGGGAATCGGGTGAAATCAACTTGGCAATTATGACAGTAAAACCCCTTAGAGTAAAACTCGCTTAGAGTAAACTTTAAAAACATACACGAAAGTTAAACTTAACTTTGTGGAAGCTAATGTAAAGAAATTAATGGCAATACAGTGGGGAAAAAATATAACGTTCAATAACAACGATACCTTAATTGTGAGGCTTCAAATAGAACTTAATGCCTATGCTGAAAAACTTTTACTGAGAAAAAGTAATTTCCAAAGTGGTGTTTTATATCCTTTAAGAGGACGTACAACTGCAAACCGTGAGTACTGCTAAGATCCAATCTACTAAATTTAAAGTGTTCTGGTATTTTATTCCTTTTTATTTATAGAACGCAAGAAAGAAATAAAGATTGATTGTTTTCATGAGCTAACGCTACGAAGAAAACGAGTCTTCACCAAGGTCGCGGATGGTATGGTAACTCACTCCGCGTCGAGGAATTCATTTGTTTCTATAATCACCCATCACGGTGGCAGCGCGATTATCCCAGAGCTGAGTATTCTGCATGCATATTCAATTTTCCAGGTCGAGTGATATCACGGCTACAGGCGCTATCTCTGCGTGGGCCTCAATCAAGGCCACTCGTGCATGCATGCCTTCCAATATTTGCTGCGCTAACATAGGAGCGTTTTACCTTAGCGCAGAGTCATGCGTCGGCGGAAAACACAAACACACGATGGCGGCCACGCAAACGAGGCAGGAGAAATTATGAACCTTCAAACAAAATGCGTAACGAATGGGTTACGAATCCGTCGATAATACTCCTGGGCGATTGGAAAGCCGAACGTGACCGGTGCTCGAAAGGAAGAGTGATCGATGGATTTAATTTGGCGGAATTGTGTGGACGGCTCCCAAAGTGGGGAGGGCGGGTGGCTTGGTGCCCACTCCTGCCGGACCCCGTGGTGCGGCGGCGAAGCAGCATATCCTCTACGTCAGTGGCAGGCAAACCTTTCTCCCCGGGAGCCACTTGGACATCTGTAATGTTTCCGGCGGGATTTAAATTTCGCTATCAAAATTCACGTATAGATGTCATTATGAGGACCAGAAGTGAAAAAGCATCTATGCATGCGATGCGCATTTCCAAGCTGTATTGGAAATAACTCGTGAAATAACATGGTGATCCGCAGTTAAAGAGTTACTTTTTTATCAGTTTTGGTAATTAAACTGCGACGCTATTAAGCTGCGACCGAATCAAAATTTTTTCGAAAATCTTCACAATGACGATTTGAGTTGTCATGCAATAATTTTTTTAATTAGTTTATTTTATTTTACAAAATATTTTTTTAGCCTTATAATAATTTACATATTGATTATTTTATAATTTATATTTTTTTATTAGGCATCGTTAGAGATTTCTTCAGTCTATATGTCTTCGTCCGTGTCTGCCGAGTCTTTGATAAGATATTAATTTTTTTTAATAGTGAGGTTGTGAAGATCATCGGTGATTTTCACTAGGTCGCCATTTCGGCAGTTTTCGAGGTTTCGATCTGATTTTTTTTATATCGTGTAGATACATTTATTAACACATTCTTCGCTTCGAAGCATTTTTTCTTAAGTAGGGGAATCAGAGAATGGAACAGCCGGCGTGAAGAATTTTTTGAGTCCTTTGGCAAAACCCTGAAATCATTTAGGAAGAGATGTAAAAAAAATATGTTGCACGTCTCGAATATAAATTATTTCCATGTTTTTGGTGGACTCCGAAATTAAATGAATCCAAATAATACGTCTCGCCATCAGAGGTAATTCAACCAGCATTGTTATTTTTCAGTAATTTATGCATTTTAATAGATGCATTCACATGGCTCCCACTTGGCTATGAGCTCTATTCTCTTGTCGTTGCCGCCTGACCCTCTTCCCTATTTGAAATTTGATTTCAGTAAATAAATCAATTAATTATCACTTAAACTTAAGATTGTTCATTTCCCTAGACGGAATAGGGGCGGAGCAGTGTGAACAAGCGTAGGTGACGCAAAAATATGGCACCGCGAGTGACAAGGTTAACCCCCCTCCCTCCGTTATGTGTACCAAAATTTTAGGGTCACTTTTAAGTAAATTGAAAACGGAGTATTTTCTGAAAAATATCGAAAATTGAATGCTGTAAACTTCCACGAAGTGAAGCCGGAAACAGTAAATTTTAAGATGCAAGACGATTTGCGCCGAAACAAAACAGGAAAGCTATAAAAATACGCACAAGCCGCATGCTCCCCGTAGGCTGTAGTTTGCGCACCTAGTTTGAGGCAGGTTCGGGAGGGAAAGGTAGGGAAAAAAAACAAGGTGGAACATAATGAGGATATGTGATAGGAATTCAAAGGCCATTGCAAAGAAATGGTATATGATGTGTGAATTTCGAAAATATTTTGTGTTGGCCGTAGAAAATGACATAGGTACCGAGGAAGATTGGGAGGATGATGACGGTAGCCAAACCCAGAAATTCATTGCTCAGGCAGTGCGCAAGTGCGCAAGGACATGGATATGATTATCCCTTCATTGGGGTGCTGTAATAATTTAACTGCGTACGTTTAACTGAGAGAGCTGTAATTTATTTATGATCTCATTCGACCACATGCTCTATGTCAGTTTCACTACCTAAATTTCATCACGGTAGCATCACCTAAATGCTAGGCAGCTCAGGTATGTTATTACTGTATATATTTAAAGCATTACCCAAGAATGAAAAATTCACCACCGCAACTGCTCAATCCGGAGGTGGAGCTCATGGGTGAGGGTAGAAGTCACCCGACCCTAAGTAGTTGTAACCCATCACTGACAAGAAATTAAATAGGTAAAACAATGCATAACTTGCGTAATTAGAAATTTGTTGAACGTTGCAAATGACAAGTGTTCTGATAAAGGATGTGTAGAAATCATTATTTTTTAATTGAAGTAGAGGGAAGCAGGACAACAGTCCCAAATTTCTAGTACCGGGATCTCAAGAATAAATATTTCATTCACGTGCATGCTCTTTGCCCATTCGCGACGGGGCACAGTTTTTATCTTGATCTGGATCTCACTACCCGAATTCCTCTGCAATTTGCATTCAAGACAATTAATTTCATTGGAAACAGTGAAGCATTTCAACTGTCAAACGTCATTAAGAAAACCAATAAAGACATTTAAGTTATGGTGGAGAAGTGGTTGACGAGACAAACGATGGGCATCTGATATGTAGGTGATCACTCTATCAGTGATCTGGGTGTCATTTTGTACTGGTTGCCCTTACATGACATTAATTTCCGCCGCAAAGCAATGCGTTCAACACAAATAAATAACTCGCAATCCTCTATGCGGACTCTCTCATAGAGAGTTAAAGAGCTTATCATATGGCATACCAACCTTCCACCACCCTTGGCAACGGCATAGAAATGAAATTCCTTACAGCGAATAACAAGAAGTAAATTAAATATTTGTTTTTTCACGGCATTGGCAAATTAGTAATGATATTTTTAGATTTCTCTCGGTGAATAACCAGCGGTGATACATTCTCTGATGATGACTAATAGTTCGCATAGATCTTCAGTTTTCTATACTCACGACGCCGTTAAGTTTATTAGCATAATTATCACTGTGAACATATTAGATATTACAATGCAAGTGACAGGCTGATTTCAGTTGATGTGTCGAAGAAATTTATTTATCATGATTACCAAAAACGATTAAAGATAATACATTGATATTTGTTTAATGGAATACACTTTTAATTAATTATTAAGAATTATTAACTGCCGTTTCTGGGGAACTTTAATATTTAATCGCAGGTAATAGCTGTCAGATTCGAAATTTAACGTCTACATTTAAATTTCAAATAATACTCTTAGACTATCGTAGCCAAGTAACCGTTAAATTTAGATGACCAATGAGTTTTTAGCTGAGGTAAAGCCTACATACTCAATGGAAGCTATCATTCCATGATATATTTTCAACATTTATCTGTTCCACATCTAACCATGATCTTAATATTCTTTTTAGTGCCAAGAATATTTATTTTGTGCATATAAATTTTTATAGGGTAAGTTACCCGTTTATTTTTGTTTTTATATAAGAATTGACAATGTGTAATAAATAATTGTAGAGATTCTTTGTGCTTAATCTTATATGTGGACTCTACTGAGAAGTACTACCACCAAATTAACGATGTATTTTCACGAAACACACATTAATTTCTTACGAGATTAACTAATATTGTAATTATTTAACAAATGACATAGGGAAAGTTTAAAAATATTAAATATTCAGTTTATTTCTCCATTGTTATTTAACCCAATGGATTAATACACTAAATATTTATTTTATTCGCTGGCAACGCCCCTGAAACACGAGAATAATGAATAATAAATAAAATATCTGATTTGAATTTAGATTTGTATCATTAAGGGCTGTAAGACTCACAAAAACCCACCAGATCTTACATTTTATAAACGTATGATGGAATTATTTTGAAGAGAAATGTTAAAAAATCTTGAAGTACCACAAAATTATCTATCTATGACATTGAACCATTCAAATAACTGCGGAATATGCCGCAACTTTAGTGGAATCACCCGCTGGTGAGTGCACAAATGGAAATTTAAAAGTTGGATAATCATTCGCCTGGATCGGAATTCAATTTAGGCATTCCAATCTAGGCAAATGATTTTTCCAATGTAAAATGTCTCGATTTTTCGATCTTAATTAGTTATAATTTTGAACTTAGGGTAAATAAGTGAGCCTCAGCCGTACTTAAGATTTACTAAACTAGAAATTAGGAAGTATAAGATAGAGTAGGATTTGGGGAGACAAATAGGATGAAGAATTACGCAGAATTAAATCAGTAACGAAATGCGTGGCCCTCTACCGTGGAGAAGGGAAGGATGTTATCACACGCTTAAGGATAGGTCACTGTGACCTGACCCACTCCTTCCTCTACACGCATGAGAAAATACCACCCCGCTGTAATGATAGTGACTGCCCTCTCAGCGTCACGCATATTCTCAATGAATGTGATAAATGCAGAATATGTGCACTGCAGGCTATAAATCAGGGGTGATCCATAACGTTCTTGGGGACGACCCTGACCGTATAGGTTGAGGTATTTTTTTAAAATAAAACTAGTTTATATAATTTAATATTATTGGAAGTGTTCTAAAACAAAATAGTCATTTTAATTCGGGCGAAATTGACGAATATTCTACACAATTTTGTCTTATTTTTAAATAATATAATTAATTTTATTTATTTAAAAAAGAACCACATAGAGCAGTAACTCGCCAATTTATTGCGGAAAATGAATATTCCTAGAACTCTAATATTATATCGTGAGTAGTGCAAAACGACCTCAGCCGTCGAACCACCACTAAAACCTAAATCTACTACTGTTATGAAGGCAGAGAAAAATGTTTAAGAAAGAGATATAGAGACTCATTTCTGTATCGAAGTCAGCTATACATGCGGCCAAGCAAGGAACTAAAAAGACTATTAGAACATTAATCAGAGGGAAGGAATTATCAGCAGTTGAAGTAGTACTCAAAGAAGCTATAGAAGAGGAGAAAGCAAATAGATTAATATTTTCTTAAGAACTTCTTAAGCTTAGAACTAACTTCAGAACACGTTATCAACCATTACTTATCAATCAATTATTCCGACATCTAGAAGATGAACTTAATTGGATAAAATTTATCTCCTCGTGAGTCAAAATTATCTATGCGTGAGTACACTTAGTCATGAAATTGGTGATAGTGCAAGACTTGCATCATATTTCCACCGGTAAGTGAAATCCTGCCTTATTGATAGGGGAACCAGCTCATTCCCTCGCACCTGTTTCTGAAATAAGTTTAAGATCAGCCCTCCGCTCTGAATAATACACATGTAAATCTAATTTAATAAATTAACCAAAAATCTCTAACACTCTTTGACACCTTTATTCTCGATTATTTTAGCCTAGTGTTTCTTATCGCGCTTCCATCGAAAATTGGTGTATTGACATTATGAAACTCATTTTTTGACACCTGCGTCCAAATACTTTCTATCATACACTTTCTCGTAGAATTGTTTAGTATTAAGCAGGTATCGGAAGGCTGGTTATTTGTCGGTATTTTTATTCTGGATTTAGAATCCAATACCGTGTTTCCAAACGGCGTGTCTCTACTTCATGAAATCAGAAATAGGTATATAGTAATATCTCGTTAGGGGAGGTACAAAAAATCGATTTTTCAAACCGAAAAGTATATATTTATAACGAATTCCAAACTTTTAATTATGACAAATGAATTCTTCCCAAAATCTTTCAGAGCTGATTGTTACTAAATAGTGGCTTCCGTTCACTGTTTTCACATTACAGTAAATGTAACTGTTGTAAAATGTGTTCTATTTTGATTATTTAATTTTCTTGCTCTTGTTTATTTAGTGTATTTTAGAATGATTCTACTGTAGTAGAAGTATTCCTATGGTATGTTTTTATAATTCTTTTTTCCATTTCTTACATTAACAGTTTATGCCGTATCCTGTGATGATATTTTGGGGGATTGGATGAAAATTAATGGTCAAGAAAGGGGTACATGAAAAGGCATGGGAACCCTTAGGATAAAGGATGAAAGGTATTTTTCTGGAATTTGGTTAAAAAATACTCTTGAAAAGGGAATTAACATTTCCTCAGCATCATTCTAAAAAATAATTGTCCAGTTTGAATGATAATTTTACATCTACCTAAAATAATCCATTTCTTCATCCGAAACCCATTATAAATACATAGCGAATTTATTTAGGCAATCTTGAAAAGGCTATAGACCAAGAGACCTCTCGTGGTTTTGGAACATAAGCATATTGTATTTTCAAAGTAAAATGGTCACGTGTTTTCAGTAGATCTGTTCCGGTCTGAAAAATAATATTAGAGGCGATTTAAATACCCACCCAAGCTAATATTATTTCTACATGCATATACTAAATATCTCATCATGATTTCAGGTACCCACTTGACACAGAATTGATAAGCAGGCTTGGCGATTTCAATAATTTGCCCCGTAATGCATAAAGGAAAGCTTATTGCACATAAAACAAGAAATAGCCAACTACTCGGCAGTATATATGTGAGTCACGTACTCAAACTTTCGATCTTCCGCCTTTCTTTACATTAAACTCTTCTATTTAATGCATGAAAAAATGGTCATAAATTTGCATCATTTTTTTCTCATTTACGTTTATAATTTATCAATACTCTGCGTGTCTAATTAATTCTCAAAATTAAATATTTTCACCTCTACAACGTGATTCTGCTCCTGAAAGCGTCGTAAGATGAAACTAAGACCTGAAAATAATGCCTATTACTATGAAATGCGACAAGAATCCTGTGGGTTAGTCCATCCCCCCACTCCATAGCTACTCTCTACCTCCGCAGTATCTATTATGTAAATTGCATTAGCCTCGGACAGTGGAGAGAAAGAGAGGGTGGTTTGGGGAAGAAAGGAGAGGTGACAAGTAGATTGAGTGGAATCATGAAACATAACAATAAAATCGCCACTTTTTCCGCGAAGCATCGCACCCACTTTGCTTTAATGTTCATCGCATCTGAATCATATTCCGGCTCTTACGGAGAGTTGAAAGTTCGCCTACGATACGCAGCTGTGACCGGGTGGTGATGAATGACGATGCAGTCATCTATTCCTTATCAAGACCGGCGTTGCACGCAAGCAGCCTTTCCCGCCTTTTCTGAGTAAATTACTTCTCCATTCTTCCGCTATTTGCGGACTCCGCGCGCCTATCTAGCTGCGGTGTGAGAAGGTGTAGGTATTATCTCATCAATCCATGCCCCCTTCACCTCCCAAAGCCGGATTAAATTAATTGGCCGAGCGCGGTAAACCAGGATATCTCAGTGTAATAAATGGGAAGGGTTAATTACCTATCCACGACACAACAGTGCATTGTTTGTCGGAGGAAGAGTGAACATTAATGAATAAGTGGATGTCAATTCAGAGAGAGTTGAGTTTCAAAATCGCTGTTAGGAATTTTCCATTCCCCACGTGTAATTAATGCTGTTCAATAAGTTTCTACTATTTAAAATTGAGACTAAGTTTAGGTTTAATAAAAAAGAATTTCAGTTCAGTAAATGTTTTTTTCTCCGATAGGACAGATTTTATGTTTTTAATTTTCATTGCTTCAACACAAACGGCTCCCTTTCACAAAAAATATATTCTCAAGTGTTCAGAAATAAAATTTTAAATTCCTATTAGTTGCATGCAACCAATAGGATCCAGGCAATGCATTGGCTGAAATAATTTAAGCACAATAATGACTAAGATATGGCACTTTTCCACTAGTTGAAGTGGAAAAGTGCCATACCTTAGTCATTATTAGGTACCAATTCCACCACATCACGCCTGAAACAACGCAATTTAATTGTAGCACAATTTAATCGTCGATTTTTTTTTATAGTGAATAGGGTGGATATGGGCATCTCTTAGGATTTTGGAAAGCCAAAAGGGCTTGGCTTACGAAATATTAACTTAATTTCACTTTTGGAGAATGTTGACATCTATTGACGTTATTAAGATTCCAAAATCTCATATGCTTAGGATTATGTGGAGGTCGTTAGCGATGAATATTTGCGATTCCATTTCATAAGTCGCTGGTTTTCCATTTCGTCGACGTTCTTGTCTACGGGGACGTGCATTCGTCGATCTCAATTATTACAGAATATATATAACCATTATACGAGCCCCATTTGTACCCTATGATAGATTTAGTAATTATGCTTCGCGATTCCCTTGAGATTACCTGCGAGGTTTAAATTATATTTTGGCAAGTGGCAAGCTCGATAGAGATTGATGAGCATTGGTCAAGGGCCTGATAGCTAGGTGCGGTTCAAAATGTATTCAGAAAAATTTTAATTGAATCCATCTGATGTTCATTAGCATGAAAAATTATGCCGAATCATATGCGCCATCGAAATATACACCTGCGTTAATGAAATCTGGTGTGAGTGAAGACAAATCACGACTGGAAGATATATGATAAATTATGTTTTAATTTTCAAGGCTTTTTCGTCTCTCGACAATGTAACAAATCTGAGCCATTGTTTTATCCTCTTCAATGGGTTTCATTTAAATGGAAGTTTAAAAGTGTGCGTCAAATTCTAGGAGAGAGAAACTTACATCCCCACTCCTGGCTACCACAAGAATCCCAGACTTTCTCGTCACTTCTCGAAAACAATAAGGGATTCGAGACTAGGTATGTGCCCAAACTTCGAGGCTGGACCAGGATGAGACCGCTACTTAGCAAGATGAGACGAATCCACAGCGGTGAGACTCGGAAAAGCTTAGCGATAATATTTTTAAATATAAATTTAGGGATTCTAAAGCGTGCAAAATCCACTTCTCGTGTGCTCACTATGAGTTACATTCCTAGAAAAGGTAAGTTTAGGACAGTTCTCATCAGCTAGCACGTATTATTAGTCTGGTAGACTCGTAAAAACGATCCAATGTTACCAATCAATTCAGTAAAAACCGGGATATCATCTTAAGTGTAGAGTAACATTGTTTTTCCTACATCAAATTCTCCTTTAGTTCTGTGTACATTCCACCATGCTACACACAGTCCAATGCCCCTATTCTCTTCCCCACTTACCTAGCGCTTCCCCATATACTCTCTCCATGCTTTCCCATCCACCCCTCCCTGCCAATGTTTCTGCCTTCTATGAATTTCACTTTTCGAGTTCCTCTCTTCTCTCCACATATTTAAAGCCGTCGTGGGGTCCACTGGGTGAGCTCTACCCTCACCTAACAACCTTCGGGTTGATTACTGTATTATTTTTTTGATCGTGTAAATTCACCCAAATAATTAAAATCGAGCACAGAAATCAGCTGAAATTCGGTGTCTTTTTCTTGTCTTGGGTTATCATCCCTACCTTAATATCAAAATCCCAGACAGCTATAGGCCGGAAGCCTCGTCATTGTGTCTTTGTGTGACGATATTTAGGGACACCATGCACGAAAAAGCGGGATATCTCAAACGCGAACCATGCATTAAAAATGTATTGCTACATAAAAAATGGAGGAGGATGAAACTTCATTTTGAGTGATAGACAGTTGAGGCCGAGACTATGTGGAAATCCATTATGAAGTAAAATAGGAAATATAAAGACTTTTCGTTCCACAGAAAAATATATTTATCACTCAAATAGTTTCACTACACTATAGCATATTCACGAGTACAGTGTAGTGAAGTGCAGTGTAGGGAAGCGAGCGAGTGAAAAATATTTTTCTGTGGAACGCAAAGTCTTTATATTTGCTTCATTTTGAGTCTAAAAATCATTCGCCTGAACCGGGACTCGAACCCGGATCAGGCGAATGAT
>LYUA01001396.1:44188-60782 GCA_002093875.1 Calopteryx splendens | reverse complement strand
TTCAGGCGAATGATTTTTTCATTGTGGATTTTTTCATATATATACATCATACATCATGGTTTAGGGTTTAGGCTCAACATTAATGTTGAGTAGGAATGGTTTTTTGAGCCTAAATGCCTAAATGCATCTCTATACGCGCACGAGTCCCTTAGTGGTTGAGAATAGCGTTACGTTCTTAGGGTTGCAGTTCATGATTCAAAAAATCGCAGTAATCAACCCGAAGGTGAGATTTATAGGTGAGGTTAGATCTCATCCAGTACTAATCCGTATACGGCGTTTGAAATTCACACATCAGGGTATGGGGGTGGGCAGTACATTTCCTTGTACCACCTGCGGTTTCCCAGGAAGATCTGGTAGCCGAAAAATGGTACATAGCTTTTGGTGAATGTGAGGGTGCCAAGAGGTGTCATCCGGAAACCACGCCCCCAACATTATGGTATAATAGGGTTATATTAAAATTCCAATTACTGTGGTATGCATAGATTAAGGTCCAGTATTTAAGTATTTCTGGTATCTTGCGGAAATTATTGAATTTAGGTACCATTGCTATTTTAATTTTTGATTCTAAATGTCATCTCGCAGGTTAATCTGGAGTTTATAATAATTAAAGAGCACTAGACACGACCACATAAAACACCAATATCTGTTTGTTCATTAATTCCATGAAAAGTAATTCATTTAATTTAGATTGTCACCCATGCGTTTTCAGCGTTCGTATAGCTGTGATTGTTTTAATAGCGTTAACATTTCTTAATATTTATTTAATTCATTTCATTTTATTAATTAATTTCATTAAATCTATTCAATTAATTTAATTTTAACAATTCTTTAATATGAAACAACATTTCGGGACTTTTCCAAACCCAAGTTCCAATTAGGCAGAAATGCCCTTCCAGTTGTTGCCGATTGGAGTCTGAAAGTATGCTTTCACTGATATCATCATAAATATATGTTTCAATCTATGAATGAATTACGAAAAATGTAACTAAACGAAATTAATTAATTAGGAAAAGAATCATCATCACTCAACCTGAGATGAGTGTACAGCTCACCCAATACTAAGCCCTATAGGAATGGCGTGTGAAATTCACACGTCAGGGCATGGGGAAGGGGCAGTTCCTTTCCCTGTGCCGCTTCCACAATACGTTACTTGGTTAATTGGTATTACATGGGGATCACATATTCTCTGCTAGAATCAAATGGAAGTGAAAAACTCACCATCATTAGGAGCCGTCGTGTTTAGTGCGTTAAAATTATGAGTTTTTCATGAAATCGGTGACTGAAACAAAGACAAAGTTTCGCGAATGGGAAAAATGAGTGTACATGTCAAGAATCCCAGACCAAGGCTCATTTTCGTGGTGTATTTAAGTATTAATTTTAGGGTAAGTAGTCAAATATATTCATAGAATCTTGATTATTCGGTCAGTAGAGAAAAGGTGTGATGTTGTATCAGATGATGGAAATTTAAAGGGATATTTTCGTCGTTCTTTTTTTTAGTCTTTTACTTGCGTCAATTTTTGTTTGCCTTACAGTGATATTTTTAGAAGAATGATAATATAAATGTGTACATAAATATGTACAGGGATATTTCGCGTTACCTGTCAAATATCACTAGCAAATGGTTTCCTTGGTGGTTTATTAGACTGTAGTTTAAAATTTGAATGCGGCTCGTAATTCCACGCCCTAAATTTCACACTGAACTCATCCATGAAGCAAATAAACATCCTGTGATGGCTTGATGTCTTCAATTGGATACGGGAATGATTAATTTAATTATTTAAAATAACTTCTATCGTGCGGTGTAACCTTCGAAAATGTAGTCATGCTATTATTAAAACACTGTTTTCATATTTGATCTCTCATCGATTAGTGAAATTAAATTATGTTTAATTCACCGATGGAAAGGTGATCGTCCTTCAATGAGTAGTAATTTTACTATTGCCTAGTTGATTCTCTATTATTATATTAAATTTACTCACGGCAAAAAATGTTTGAAAGGATAAGACGTAGATCTTATTTAACCATTTTGAATTAGCTTCCAATGAAATTAATCTGAACAAAATCTGGTACAATCAAATTTCTGTTATAAAAGGAAACGGCTTAAAATATTAAACACTGAACCATGGGGATGTTTCGAAAATTTTTTGGAATAAGTCTCAAGGCATAGCTCGAAATATTATATAAAGGTATTCGTTGAGCAGACGTTGACTTTACTGCTATGAATGTGACCTCTAAAGCATGGCCACCAAGAAAATATAAGTTTATTTCGTTAATCTACACTTCTATGACCACAGAGTTTAATTAAATTTCCCAAATAAAATCTTATATGACACTTAAGTTTTTTCAACTCCTGAAATGACGTTTTCAGTCTTCAAATTTTTTGTATTTTCCTTTGCTTCAAGCGAGGTTCATGGTTATTTCATTAGGCTAATTTTAAGTGTCAAGATGAAGCTAATGAAGTTTTTGTGTTAACTTTGAACAAAAGAAGCATTTTTGGCTGAAAGTTTTAAAATTTCCTCAAGGGATCGAATGAAGCTTTTATGCTTACTTAAGAAAGTGCTTTTCCTTGACGCGAAAAAAATTTTCTGGCAGTCGCTAGCCTTGATATAGACGAAAATAAAACGTGTCCCAACGGGTTCAGAAAAAAAGATTTCTTTGTGTGTGTATACATATATATATATATATATTAGTAATTAATATTCAACACCAAGGGTCTCATTAGGGATTAAAAAAGAGATACTTTAAATTCTGTAGTGATATGAATAAAGTTTGAAAACTGAATTGGTTAAATTATTAACAACTGAGAATCGGAATTATTTAAGAAAAAACGCTTTAGCCATACACCATTGGGTTCCCACCACGAAAATTAATGCAACTAAAATTCCCAATATTCCTCAATTTCGTTAAAAAATCACAGGATAAGTAGACATTAATAAGATGAAGGTTATATTTAACAAATATTACTAGTTAAAACAAACGCTGTACTTCCGGCATGTGTACGTGGCGCATCCCTTTGGGTGTGTCCTCGTTTCAAATCCCTCCCACATAACTTCGGTTTCATTTCTTCAATAATTTAAATACGCGTTTTAACCTACAAATTCAATTTCAAGCCGGAAAGAGAGACCACACCGTCAATTATTTTATGGAAATTAGTCATCGTCAAGAAATGCGATTTGCATGAAAAGAATGGAATTATAGTTCGATTAATCGTCCATTTATTGTTCTATTTCAGGTGTGAGCAGTCTAAGAACAATTCATGCCCTATGTTTCGCCCGAAAATATTCGGGAAATAAGATTCGCGACCCCATGCGTGGCATACTATATCCGAAGCTTCTTCAGTCGGATGTCATAGATCTGTTCAATTTCAACAGTTATGCTCTCCACGGAATGGGATTCTCCTCGTCCCCAATTCAGTCAATCGGTGAGCACGGTCGAATTGGCAATAACATGAGTCCCGCAGGAAACGCCAGAGGCACACGCGCAAGTGTACGCAACGGCGTCTCAGACGCCCTTTGGCACCATGGGAAATTTTTCACTTCGAGAAACTCTCAACGCTAGGGACCCATCGGACGCTCGCGGCGGCGCGGCACCCGTTGGTGTGTCGTTGGTGTGGCGTTGGTTGTTTAGACGATGTGGATCTGGGATTAAAGCAGTCCCACGATAGTTTGTCTTGGCACGGAAGAAGGGATTATTTTGTTAGAGATGGGGCAGGAAGTGAGGAGGGAGAAAATAGATTTCACGAGAATGATTTCTCTTCGGCCCTAAAAATTCGTTTTCGCTCACGCGGAAAGTGAAGAAGACGCTGTTTCATTAGTGATGGCCTTGGGTCTTCGAATTTCACCAAAGGCTAGGATTACCTGTTTGATCAAATGTTAATAATTTATCGCCATCCTTATCAATTGATATCAACATCTACATAATACTCATTAAGACGCCGTAAGGGCGTGTGGCAGGAGGTGAACCATCCCCAGGCGTGCATTCCCACGTGCCAGCATTACAAATGAAACAGGAAAGTCGTTACATAAATGTTACTTACACGAAGGAAAATACTTACTAGCAGCATTCACTAGCAGAACAATATTGCCTTGATGTGTATTGCCATTGATTAGTATATTCGTTAATAACATTGTTATTGAGCGACGACATCGGTGAACCTCGTTGGGAATTCCGCATCCATTCTGCTCAAAAGAGCCCAACACTATCTCCATATCCACAAATATGGCACCACAACTTACTTGAAGATGGAATGGTGAAAGTTAACAATTATCATGATTTTGATTACTTAAATTTTGGGATGAAAGTTGTTTGTTTATATTTTTAGGTTATTTAAAAAATCCTGATACAGTTCAATCATGATTTTTGACGAAGGCAATTCGATTTGAAAGCAATATTGTCAATGTGAAATCCTTGTTTTATCTCAGGGGTGAAATGAATAACGTAGGAAACAGGAAATATTAAGAAAAAATGTAATAGTTCACGCCATAGGATATCTGATACAGAGTATGTTGTGATAATAAAATGGATGGTGCAACGTCGTAAAAGTAAATGGTGCAACGAGAGTGTTAAGGAGAGATGTTATCTTGCGTTGTTGGACCACATTTTTGCGGCTAGTATTTGGGATCCTTCTGAGAATGGGTTGATAAGATGATTGGAAAGAGTGCAGAGAAACTTCGAGATTTGTGAAAAACTGCTACGACAAGGAGGCTAGAGTAAAAGGGTTATTGGTAAGCTTAGGATGGGAGTCTATAGAGACGCGGGAGCGCAAGCGAGGCTTCGGCTTTTCGACATATAGGAACGGTATATTGAAGCAATTATCTTACGACGTGCTGGATTTTACCGTTCACAATAGATTTTGCTTTGCATGCTAAAAATTATTGCACCAGAGCGGTAAATTGTTTTCGAATACTTTAAAAACATTATGGTCCACGTTGCCATTTTGCTCTTTTTGTTAGCGCTCACTGGGAAGTGAAACAATTTAGTTAGTCTTATGTCTCTTTTGAAGGAAGCATAACTCTTTTGGAATTTGAAAAATATTTTATGCATAACCGGTCATGTCAACGGGCAGCCCATAATTCAGAGTCCAAGCTATAGTTACCTACTATACCGTAAGCTTTTACCAACTGGCATGTGAACTCCATTCCGATGCATCATCCTACTCCTTCCTACCAGAGGGTAAAATTATCTTCTTGATTCGTAGTGATTTATTGGTGACTTCGCTCGCAAGTGAAGGTCCCGATTTTTTCCAGTCCGACGAATTTGAATTTCTCTCCTCATGAACGTGGACGGAGCGAGAGGGAGAAGCGCGTTCTGCCTCCCTCCCTCCCTCCTTTCTCCTTCTCCCTCCGTCGAAATGAGGGTGCCCAAAGGCGGCTTCCTCCTACGCGCGCCAATAGAATTGCAGTCTGAGGTGGTCGTGCATTATCCCCCGGTCTTTTCCCGGACGGGACTTCCTTACCCACTCCGCTTTGGCAGTTCGCGTCGAGTCGGTGATACGTAGAATGTAATATGGTTCTTCCCTGCCTCTTCACCCGTTCCTCTACTTCATGGAATATCCTTCGTTGGTATGTTTTGGCATCCGATGGAAATCACCACTCCCGAGCATTGGTGGAACGTGCTTCAAGCGAAAATGGAGTTGAAGGGAAGGCTCTGTAGAGGCGGTGCCGTAGCTAGAAATTTTCCTATTGTCTTCATCTACATAGTACCCTGCAAGAATCCGTGAGAGTGTGTGGTTCTAGGTCACCAGGCATTGATGACATTGATTCTTATTATTGTAAGGAACCCGCATCCTCTGGCACACGGCACGCTCAAACAGACGTATGTGTTTAGAAAAAAATTCGGATCTTGTTCGCTCTTCTAAAATACGGAATGCTTTTAAATTATATTTGCGTAGCAGAAAAATATGCTTAAGTAAATGAGTGATGTGAAACAGTACTTAAGCTTCGGTGCAAATGCCGAATAAGATCAACGTGGTAAAAAGAGATTTCATTGCCTTGGACGATAACATCCTTAGATCGAACCAGTGTGGGGTTTAGTTCAATCCAGACTTCAATGTTTCAATGTGGATAAAACTATAAAACTGTCCTCATTGTTAAAATTTGTGCTTTACTTGGGTCAAATGTATATTTTTTGTTGAATTAGTTATTTCATGTGCCATGGATATAGTTCCCACAAACTAAACATTTTTTCCAAAATCCATTGTTTTGTACCAATTTTGAGTCAGCTAAAAATAATTTTGGAGAAGTGTAGGAAAAAATAATTTATTATTTTTTTAAATATAAACATTCTTCGTAGTTCTGAAATCAATATATGGCTGATGAAATTCTGCAATGATGCATTATCTTCATTTTCATGCAATATGCGAAGATGGATGAAATGTCTTCATTTTCATCCTTTTAAAAAAAATCCAATTGCTAGCATTGACTTTAATAATATTTAAATCACGAAGCGGTTATTTAAAAATACCCATAAGTCCACTCATATTCATGTTAAAAGTACCTGAAAATGATTTATGCTGGAGGTCTCGCTGCGTTAATGATAAGTTTGGAGCTTTCCTGTTAATTTTGTTGCAATGAGTAGGTATTCATTCTTTTCATAAATATTTCTAAATAAATTATTATTTATAAAAAATTATCCTGACCTCGCATGAATATTGAACAGTTTCCAAAACGTAGCAATAGAAATGAAGACTTCGTATAGGAAAACCCCGGAAAACACAACTTCTATACCATAAAATCAAATAAAAATGAAACGCTGAACTATGTGAAAAAGTATAAATAGTGAAAGAGTTTAGGGTCGATGTAATTTTCTTTCTGTCTACCTAAAATAATTTTAGTGTGTTGCTTAATTGGACTTAATTTCGGAATGTTAAATGGGCAGTAAATAAAATAGCATAAACCTACTATTAATACTTGAAGAAAGAGGTTCACGAAGCAGAATGAGAAAATTGAAATTATTAAACATAATCAACATCCATGCTTATTTTGTAAGCTATTCTTTAAAGAATAAACGTATTGTCTTATGTCATATGTTTTTGTCCGTAAAAAAATAATAGAGAACGCATATAATTATCATAGTGAAATACTTCATCGCTGGATAAGGAAATCAACCAATTATATATTTGGGATTTTAATTTTTATTTAATAGTAAAAAGAAAATTTTAGCTTTCATTAATTCCAAAATCTAAGTGTACATCATAAAATATACCATAGGTGTTTCATGCATACAGCTTAGGCGTAACTACTATGCATTAATTATGCCATTAAATAATCGAGGGCAGCACCTCCGCAGGAAGTCCATATAATTCGATTCTTTAATGTCGTTTTTTCTTCAGTTATTCCTCAAAGGAAACTTTTTATCAACGTTTATAAATGTTTATTTTAATAGGAAGGCATAATTTCTTGACATTTTTTGGACAACTTATTTAATGCGTCATAAAATAATTTAAAACTCCATAATGAGTTTGTTGGCATATTTACGGGGATGGAAACACAACGTGTGATTGATGTAATAGGTGTAAAGAAACATGGCCGATGATAAATTTGGCCTTGACCTTATATTTTCCACTACAGAACCTTTTATGCGTCTTATATTCCATTCTTCGTATCTAAATTTTGCAATATTTTGGCATTAGGATCACTTAGTTACATCATTCCCCCAAATAGGTTTATTTTTCATTAGGCTTTAATTAATAATTAGCTGTTTTCCTTCCAAATTATCCCTATTCAGAGAGCTCCGAAGCAAACCAGACATTTAGATTCGTATCGGCATGCGGACCCAAGTAAAATTCTGCGAATGAAAGAATTTAATTTTAATCATGCCCATCTGATTGCTAAAATTAGAGTTGCCTAAAATTTACAAATATATCGCCTAGAGAGAGATCCGCTAAGTTTTTTTATCAACGAGTTTTTCGTATCTCTCATTGTAGCTTTGTCCGGACCATAATTCAATCGAGTAGTGGAAAATAATTTCCTCCATCATTCATCCCATGGATGTTCTTTGAGTATTCCTTCTTTTTTACGTTTGCTGTGTTTGGAATTTGGATTCATGCACATTGTAGTAAGACCAGTTTGAATTATGTCTATCTTCCCTGATTTTTGTGAACCTTCCTTCATGGAAATTTATTGATATGTACACAGGCTTTTGTTGTTTTTACTCCCATTTCCTAAATCTTACCTTACCATCACCCAATGCCTACGTTGATATATCACTAAACTCGCAGGTGAGAGTCTAATACAATACAGTTAAACTCGGAGCTTGACTTAACCTACGTTGACTAACCTACCTACCTTGACTAACCTTAATCTCTTCAGTTATATGTTGTGATTCCTGTTATCGCCACAGCAAGTGCACGACAAGGAATAGGAATCCCGGGGAATAGTACATTTTTTTTAAATCAGTGAATAAATTTATGATTTAAGCCAATAACATACCGTACTCGCCTGATAGAAAAGAATTTGCACGCAAGAAATAAATGCCAAGATATAAACACCAGAAGTGATAATATTAAAAGGCAAAGCAGCAAGCAAAATCAAAACGACATAAAAGTTAAAAACTCCACCACTAAGAAAAGAATGGAAGGGCGTACGATACCATCTTGGAACTTGGCCAAACTGGCACATGTATCAGATAAGGAAATCAAGGTTTAGATGTGAATCATCTGTGCGACCTTTGCGAAAATGTAAACGTCATTCTCGCAATAATATTTAGGTCGTCTACGCCTGAAAGTGGTAATACATTGATTAGAGAGTTTTGGAGCACATGACATACCTACTAGTTGAAGTGCTGCGGCTCAAGGCAAAATTTCCCGTAGTCATGACTGCACCAGGGCCTAAATTTTAATTGATATGCTTCAGATTCAAGGGAAATGGCTTTAAATTTTTGCTCTGACGTTTTTTTTATAGATCAATCTCATTTAATTGCCTTCTTGCCGACATCTCTTTCCCCAATGATGGGCACCCTTTATTCTGACGTGAGAATCTTTTAACTTTCCATGAAGACAGTGCCTTCCTATCATCTTGCCTCCGTTGCTCTCCATCCTTGACATGATTTTCTGAAACTGGCGATGAAAATTTAAATCCTAGTCCCGTTCCAAAATGGGTTGCGGAAAAAAAACCTATATCCTCCGCGAATGTGCGCAATATTACGTGGGCGTCAAGCGTTGCTTCCGAAGCCTAGGAAACATCAAAATCTCGGCAGGCGAAATGAAAAACCGTGCCTATCTTGATGAATGCGTTTCGCGGTTCTTAATGGGAGTCAAGGGTTTACGAGGGAGGCCATCGAGAGGAGGAGGGAGCGGGTGGCACTTCGCGCGATGACGGGAGATAAAAAAGTGCATTGGGAAATTCAAAAGAGTCGCCAGAAGGATGGTTATTCCATCCGGTTGCTCACAAATCTCGAGTGTTGAAACCGGAAATGAAGAGTGAAGCTCCTTCCCTCTTGTTCCGCGCTCTCAAAGAATAATAGTATGTTAAGAAAGGAAGTTAGAACATCGAACGAAAGCGGCGACGCTCTCTTTTTCTGCGATCTTTTGAATCCCAAATTGTGCATGCCTTTTTTTTTAAATCAAGCCGACGCCCCCGAAAATTTTGGCTAACCCCGCCCTTGCGTGCAAATAGGTTCTTATCTCTTGGAGGCTAATGGAACGATATAATTGGAGTCGTCCGGGAACTCTCGCTAGGCGCCGCGGCGGTGTGATGTAAATTTAACCATATCTACCCTACTAAATGAAGCAGAAACGCCTAGGTCTACTAAATACCCCCCCCCACACACACACACACACCACCCTCACTCACGCCACGGCTGTAGAAGCGCCCCATCCAGAAATCGAGGGTGATTTGTTTTGTCAGGTGATCAGGTACCGTTCACGCTCTACTCTTTCATGCATGCCGGTACTTAACTTCGCCAGTCGTGATCTTGATCTGACGTTCCTTTGAACCAGCACGTCATATTTTACCGAATTTCCATAGTAAAATATTGGCGGAGTAACACCCCCTGCCACGCACCCCAGTGGCTGACTCGAGGGCTGTAACGTAATCCAGGTGTTGATGCAGAAGGATGGAGAATTGGCGAAATTTGCGCAGAGCAATGGCCCGATTGGTGAAGTTATTCAACCCATCCTAAGAATGCGGACAGTTGGAAAAGTATGCAGTTGGTGTAGAGGGAAGCTTGTCGTAATTTGCTTACACTTGTGTACCAAAATTCCGTATTAGGTCCACGAACCTCCCAACCTGTGACCCTGATACTGTACTTGAAAATATATCCACATGGTATTGGTGTTGGGATCAGGATAGGTATTGCTGGAGGTTCAATCATTTTCGCAAGTAAAACCGCCATCCTCACCGTTTGATTTCCATGCATTAGAATACTATACACAATGTCCGATTACATTTCGAAGAAATACATCGAGCTTAAATTTAGAATATATATTACCTCTTCTATATTTCAAGAATCGTGCAATATCCTTGATGGTTCCCAGGAAGGCCTGATTGTGGCTCGATAAGACTGAAAATAATTTATAATTAACGCAGGAAGTACTGTGGGTTACAGGGAATCTTGTGGGTGTTCACCTGATTCTGATGTTGACTCGAAGATTTATGGCTTTGAGTTATGGTAACAGGTGTACGTACAACGAGGAATTTTTAATTCCGTATCCATTTCATATTTTCTTTTAATAATTTAACTTCACCTGCTTCAGTACGTATGACCAAAAAATGAGCAGCAAAATTATTAGTTTATTATTAAAAGTAATTGGATGTGGAAGGGCTTGTATTGGTATGAACTCTTCATTTGGCTGCGAGGAACTTCAGCATAAATTTCTCGTAGGATTGAATTCGCAACACGATCAATGGCATTAAAGGAAAGCTGGTGAGCTGCGGCTTCGAGCCTATTTTTTTTTCGTTTAACCTCTATCCCTCAACCGATAAATTATCAGCCCTGAAGAAAAAGTCCATGGAAATGTATTTCCGAGTACATAATTTATTTGAGTTTTTTCCCTTTTCTGTGGGTTAAGCATTTTTTAGAGAACACTCATGACTGCTATAAATAGCATGAAAGTTTCAAAAGTTTTTCGAAAATAAGTATAGGAATCAAATCTCCTGAAACAGCACTCAAGCCTAGTTCTAGTAGGGGCTGTAATTGACCTTTTAAGGTGTTCCCGCATGCTGTTTTCGAAGCAGAATTTAAACTCGCGACGCACGGGATAGCCTCACTTTTTCGTTCGCTTAGCAAATTTGATCGATAACGCTCCCAGCGTTCCTGAGTTCTCATTTGTAGGTCTTTACTTTTATCGAGTTCATTATTTTAACCAACGCACCTTCTACCTGCTATGGGTTTCATGAGTCACATGCGCACCTCATTATTCGAGAGGAATCGTGAACGGGAAAGTTTGGGGCTTATGAATGAAAGAATGCCTAACCGGTTGTCCGACTGTTGCATCACCATGCCTAAGCTCGGAATGAATTTTACAGCGGATAGGGGATTCACCTAATTTGGAGATAATGTGAACATCCTGGCCCGAGCACCTTATCGTTTTCTTTTATCATTTGCTGATGTGACGAAGCCTTTACGTTTCCCTCCTTTAACTTCTAAACTTTTAGTTCTAGCTTAGTTCAAAAGTTAAAATTCCAGCGGCTGCATAAAAAGGAGATCGGTTTATTTGATTAGAAAAAATATGAAAGAAGTGTGGTTTATAAGGAGGAATGACGGAGGTGCGGTGTGGGGACGAAGGTTAAGCGGAGGGTTCTTAGAGCTTAAAGGGCCTTCAAGGGCTTTTAATCAATTAGTACTCGCAGACATCCAGAAAATATCAATTGGTGTGCATAAAAAAGTTACAGAAGCTTCAATTTTATTATTGATAACACCAATTTTCTCAATTAAATCTAGTTTTTCATTCAAATTATTCAACAATTTACCTGTACTAACGACTACACTAAATTAACCTTTAGGGATGTTTTGCGACCCTGCGAGGTTTTTCAATGAAGAGTGAGTAGTTCTCTTTTTCTATTGAATCCCCGTCGAGAGGTGAATGGATTTTTTGCTTGATTTTAATGTAGTTTATTAATGATGCTCTTATGACAACTTGTTCTTTTCAGGACTGTTGATTTAATTCTATTGCTATATGTTCAGTTATAAATCCCTTAGCAGAATTATGACAAGACGGTGATGCATCGTTGACAGAGTAGCTAGATTTTAGGTGTGGTGACGGAGTCGTTTGACATTATTAAATGAGAAAATATACCTTTACGATGAATAGAAAATTTATTTTTCATCTTTTAACGCCTAAATAATAGTTCGCGTGATATGTACGTTTCATTAAACTAAATGATTGGCAGGCACAAATCATCACTTAATGCTCCCAGCGCTGTTGCGGTTTTAAAGTGGGAAAAAAAGTCCTGCTGAACACATTCTGAAACTTTTGTAAGAAAGTGAATACGTCGTAGTAGGTATAAAGATCTTCTAGCCGTTACAAGGGCTTGCATTTAACGTGATTCTAAACTATATTGTGTTCAAGAACAATAGGGTTGAATTAAAGCGAGAATTTCAAGATCCTGGATTAATATTTTTAGTTATTTTTTTATTAATTCATTTTCTAGCATTTTGAGAGTCACACGGCTGTTGAGACCTTAACAATATTAATATTGATCATTTTCATTTGCTCTGGATTGGTTTGACTAGGGTTTCCATCCAATTATTCTATTAGCTAATCTCTTAGTGCCCTGATGTTTCTTCACTTTTAGGTCTGCATTTGGCTTCTTCATGATCCTCCTATCAAGGATTCCTGAGCAGTTATTTCCTTTCAGTTTTTCTTCCGATAGGTACCTAATTCCCCTCGGTTACCCAATAATCGCGTCTTAAAATTCTCCAATGAGAATGCCTTCTTCTTATTATTATCAATGCTTTCCATCGAAATTCTCTTCTGCAACTCATCATAAAACTTCTTCTCTAGCTACTTCGTAGTTGATCTTCGTCAGTGTCCTACAGGAGCGCGATTTCATTGTTCCCAATCTTTTTTCTTTGCGGCGAGTAGATTCTTCTTCAAGAAGGCTGAGACTTCTTGGTCATTGATATTTTTCTAGCTAAGCCTTTCTTGCTTGATCTATTGCCGGTGACCTTGCCAAGTGCCAAAACTTTTCCTCTTCTCATTCCTTTTGATTGCTCATTTTCATGTTTGAACAGTGAAGTAAGACGAACATCCTTGTTTTTAATCCCTTTGTTATTCTTCTGCCTCAGCTCCTGAGACCAAATTTCAATGCTTCCGCAAATTTGCTACATAAGAGCTACAACTCTCTACAAATCTTTGCTTTGACGGTAGGTCTATGAATAAGAAAAGTACAATTTCTCAGGTGAAATTATTGAATGCCTTCCGTACCCCACCAATCTCCGTTGATCTTGATCCATTTCATCTCTACGAGAAGCACAAGTCTAAAAATAAGTAACCTATTGCCTATTTCTTAAACCGTAGAAATTTTATTTCCAAGAATCCCTCATTCTTTTGAAGAAGTGTCAAGATTATAAACATATTTTTATTCAGTTGACCAAAGTGTTGCATATTTGGGTATCTGCTCTCAATTTTTGGGAGGTTGCTTTGGAGTACTTCATTCTGGTCTTCTAGAATTTCATTGGGGTTTCTACAGCTAAGTATGTGTCTCGGATAAGTTCTTTAATCTTAGTTCAATTTTATTATAGACTGCCAACTTAAGATATTTTGCGGCCATGTAGTGCAAAATTTGGGTAAAGCCGGGAACTTGCCTACACTTCAAAGAAGTCAATTTTAGGATATCATTCGACTGGCTCTGAAGTAACCTTCACCAAATGTTGAAATAATTAATAAAAGTGGAAAATTCTTCACTGTAACAATTACATCAGAACTTCTACTTGGTTATGAAATGTTTTGGGTAACGTTTATACTTCATCTCTTTACATGTAATTATCATGCCATTATTTTAACAATTATAAATACTTTGATAAATTTATGACGAATTTTAAGAAATGGATGTGTTGCCCAAATTATCACCTTGAAGAAACAAATGCAACCCGGATTTTACCCTAAGTTTTCAGTTTTTGGCATGAAGTAGATTTACACACTCTGGGTTTCGTTGATAGGAATTCCACTTTATTCATACGAAATGTAGAACTTGCATTCACGAATGCAAGGGGCACCCACCGCTTTAGGTTACTCCACCGAAACCGAACTTAAAAAAGGAAACAGTCCTGGGCTTCCGACTCAATCATCAATGGCACACAACCCACTCGAGGCCACCTGGGCGTTCGAAAGCGGATCATCGAGGTGGGTGGCAGCTTGCGCGCGTTGAGTCCACGGAGTGCCGTGACGACCCACGGGCAAGCGGGTCGACACATCAACGTTGCCGTTCCCTGCATAAATCCACCTGCTGTGCGTGCGTGGCAGAGTACGTTGCAGGGCACGACCCAACCGAGGAGAAGGAATACATCAGCATAAACAGACGCCACGAACTCCGCACGACCGGCAAAGCCCTGCTAAACAAGAGCGGCAAGCCAAAACGACACGGACACACACGCACACAAGCCGTGTGTTGTAATAATCATCGCTCCCGGTTTCCATCCTTGCCGTATTCGCGCGTCCGCGGATCGTATGCGTGTGTGTTTGGAGTTGGTTTCTCGCATCAGGACCCCTTCTGCTTCAATTTGATCGTGATGGAGTGGAAGATATTGGATGCGTAGCATTGGAAGTTCTGCGTCATTTTTTTTCTTCAATAATTTATTAGTCGAAATAATAATTTGATCAGCGAATTCGAGAGGGAAAAAAATTCTCTACATCCAAAAGTCGGCTGCTTTCGGTATACGCCCATGCTCAAAATTTCAGCACTACTGTCCGCGGGGACGAAAAAAGCAAAATGCCCATCATTTAGGTACGGCATCAGACAGAACGAAATGGAGAGGCAGGTTGCAATTAGATGTGCCTGGGGAATAAGTTTTGCGGCGGAGAGAGAGAGAGAGAGAGCAAGAACGAATTTAAACCATTTATAACGCGAGTACGTTAGGATTTGATGAAAGGAGAGACGCATTTCCTCGAATTCACCGCCGAAATTTATCACTTTGCTTCAAATTTATGGAGTTTTAGTGTGCGTAGGCGCTAGCGCCGCGATTGAAAACAAATGAAGGGTCCATTTTAATGAAACGGAGTATTCAATTAGTGCGAATTTGAATTTAATTTGTAAATTGTCATCGATTAGGTATTTCGGAAACCGGAAGTGGGGGAAGTAGACCACTCTCAGAAATGTGAAAAATAATCAATTTTAGACATTCCGTTGGTCGTTTACTTCTGCCAAATCTTGCTAAAGCACATGCCTTTGTACATGGATGCGTATTGACAGGGGTATCTAAGTATAGGGGTGCGTCAGTGCATCTGAAACCGGACGAAAGGTCCGTATTTTGATTCAATTTTTCCAAACTTAGTTCGAAGTTGGTTTCCATTACTCCTCTTCACCCACATTGCTACCTCACTCGCATTTATTTACACTTATCTTTTATTTATAGTTCGGGTAGGTTTCTCAAAACTATAAGTATGTTTTCAAGTTCCCTCAAAGCAGTAGGAAAAGTATTATCAAATTTAAGGCTTTATTAAACATCCAGTTAATGTTTCGAGAAAAGTTAAATAAAAACTGAGTTTTTATGTCCTTACTCGTAACAAGTTCATCTAGGTATGTTTTACATTATTTCCCTCACCAGACTATCTCGATAGTTCCATTCAGTCTATCCAATTTCGTTGAGGACTGGTTAAGTAATGTTCTGCTTTTAGGTACATCTATTTTCAGAACCCGTACTTTGCCCTTACTTCCAATTTTATTTTCATGTCCCCCAAATTGGAATTAGAGAAACACAAATATGAGCTATCTTCACGGCAGTAATGTTTTAAAGTCAAATCAAAAAGCGTCTTGCCAAGATAAGTGCCAATGAGAAAAATTGTAATTTATTTTTTTCACGTCGGTCGAAATAATTGGATGAATTTAAAAATGGAATGATTAATGCTATTCATGCCATCCGAAGCGGAGTTATCGGATAATGGTTGGAAGTTAGAATTCGATTGGCATTATTGAATATTGCACCCATTCGTAGTTTCAGTATTAGACGTTTAGATTCTCTAACAATTGGCCACCTGGTTCCGATACCAAATTTATAAGTAAAGAGAATGACGTCGCAAAATAATATTTATGCTCGAATTGGAATACGGACGGCCTCGCAAAAGCACAAGCTTGTGGTTTCTAGCGCATTTTCCACCGAATAAAACCGGCTTATGTCACTTCACTGAAAAGGAATGGTACTCGTTGGTGAGACCTGTAACCCTGGTGTACCTACCGTAAATGAACGAAAGGGATATCGGAAATGGACCGCTTGAAATTACTTCGCCCAGAATTTCAATTTTTTTAAAGACGAAAATTAAAGAAGCGAGGAGCCTTAAGGGGTGTCTTCGTCAACGCAAAACTCCTCTCACTTCTCATTAAATTGGTCACTCACAAAATGTCTACTCCCTCTCCTTCTCGTCCCCACGTTCCGCTATGTTTTTTGAAGTGTCGCAAGTAGGCACTTCTTACGACTCGAAAGTTTGCAGACCCGGGCT
>LYUA01001395.1:154159-166095 GCA_002093875.1 Calopteryx splendens | reverse complement strand
CCCCATTTGACCTCACCCCAATCTCCCACCCCCCCGAACCAGTCGAATCGCCAGTCGCTCGCCACGGACTCGGCCGACCTCTCCGCTCAATCTGGACCCTTCTTCACTCGCAAAATTCACTTTCTCACTTGACACCGATTGACACGCCCTCCGTCCTTACTTGCCCTCTGCCCCTTCGCGCCACATTTCCGCCGCGCGGCTTCCCCGCCACGTGCGGCGCGGTGTCTCGGGGCAATATGCTCGTGCACGTACCTACTTCACTGTGCCTTCCGCTCTCCTCGCATGAGGATGAATGACGGCCGCTCGGTCTAAATCTGCCGTCATCCTCCTCACTTCCAGTTGAACAAACCGCAGCCGCCCTATTCCGCCTCTTCCCTTGCCCTCAGTCATTTAAGCCTGCGAAGAAGAGAATTTCAGAGAGTAGTAATTAAATTCTTGAGGAAATATTTTCACGTATACACTGTAGTTACCGTGGTTTTGATCAGGTCAGGATTTATATCTCAGGGCTATGTTTGAAGCTATCGAGTGCGTCCATAGGGTTACAGATGATCTTTTATATATAGACGTTATCCAGCGAAACGAACGTGCTGTATCCTATTCCACCGCAGCCGACTGTACTGGAGAGCGTATAGATCCTTCGTTGGGTTGCGTGGTCTAAAACGTTACAAAATCCCACGAAGGAGTCCAGACCTGAGGAATGGCTGCCACCAATTATCCAAAGGGAGGTCATCACCCCTGTATATGAGGGAAGACGAGGACAAAACCAGTAACCTATCATTACCAGGCTTGCAATTATTGTAACCCTGATGACAGTTAGGATCTTTAAAGACTGTAGTTCTGTGAAGTGAAAGGCAGAGGAACCCAAATTACCGCCTCGGCTACTCACTTATTTTTCTCTTTCATTGATTTAATAGTAGGCATTACTTAACTCTCTCGAGGAAAATATTCCGGGGGTAAACCAGGTCCCTCTCCCTGATATTCAGTCAGGGTTTACCCTGGAGAGCGTCAGTCAAACGTAGCAAACAATTTAGGATTCCAACACTCGAGATGCGTAATCGCGTCGCTTATGTGGAAGGCAGGAGAGCTTCAAAATGGAAATCCAAAGAATCGGCTTAGGCACTTGGTAAAATGAAATTTTTCGAAGGAGATTTTGAAGTGGCAGCTACAGGACCAAATACATTGGATTTTCGAGCTAAAAAGAGGGAGCCGCGACAGCGCTCCATTAAAGTGCCGTAATATGAGAGACGATCTTCTTTCGGCAAAGCGATCTGACTACCATGTTCAAGGCCCTTCCCCTGGCTCTTATAGCAACGGAGACTACGATGGAACAGGTTTATGTTCTTAACTGATTTTTAGTTGATGCATCGGAAAAAAGCTTATTAAGGTATCACGAAAAAAGGACAATAAATAAAGGAGAAGAAAACATACAATCCTAGCGGACGCCACTGTAGGCGAACAACAAGAAGGAAAACCTGTTGGAAAACGGAAGAACAGAGAAAGTATGCACGTAGCTTGAATTAGTAATATCGGACATCTTTGTAAACTTATTGCGACGGATTGGATAGATTTGAAAGAAGAATAACTCGAGAAATGGAGGTAAACAGCATTACATTTTTTCTTTATATGGAAGATAATGAAGTAAATTTAAAATAAATTAACTGCATTCGTAGATTTTGAGTAAAACGTTTATGATATAATAAGGTATAATAATTTATGATAAGGTATATTAATAATCCGCATTGTCAGCTAAATTTGTTGTTTGATATTTCGTTTTTAAATGTTTTTTTAAATTCAATGATTTGCCTCCAGTAATAATCTTTAAAGCTGATGACTCAGGAACTGGACCGATTATTTAAATTCAGCCTTTAAATAAGGAAGGAAAAAGATTAGTTTCAATCAAATGTTAATTCTATTCTCAACTTGACAGATGAAATTTTATTCCTCCCCCTTTTTCAGCCAAAAGGTAGTAACAGCTAGTAGCTTTTCGCTAGGTCTATGACATAGAACGAGATAAATGAAAATAGAATGATAACACATATTTCTATACGCCTGATGTTAGCCGAATTTAAACATTTTTCTCGTCGAATGAGCATTATCACTCGTGGGCGTTTTAATGATAGAAGTTAACTTTTATCTAATCTATGAAAATTTTCAACGAACTGTCGCGGAGGTGTTTCCTATGTGATAGATAACTCTAATCAATATGTATGGAAGAAATGGTGTGCATTTATTGAATGGCTGATTGACTTCATAAAAGTACGGTATGCGATTCGCATGCGCGTTTGCACAGTCAGTATATGCTCGGTACGAATAGATTGGTTGCATGGGCAACGTCATCGAAAATATAGGACGAAAACTGAGTTATGTTCCAAGGTGGAGGTTCACTGATCTAAACTGAAGTTATTTTATCGTTTAGATGCTACAATTTTACGAAGTTGAAGAACGAAATGGTTATTTCTCAACGCTGATTTTTCAAAAAACCTCATTTAAAATGTTCACCTTAAATCGCGATTGTACATTAATATTCATGTTAACACCTATCGCGCAAGCTGCGGAAGTGGACCCAACCTATGTTAAATTTTTAGCTGTAAAAAAACGGAGCCAATGTAAAATAATACCTATGGCACTAGCGTTCTTGATTGTAAAAACTCTATTTTTGGTTTCGCAATTGTTTGCGTACTCGACGTTTTTTTGAACCCAAGGGGCCTTGTAAATTACCCCTTTCCGCAACTTTGTAACTTCAACACATTCCCTCCTTTATTTTCAGACTTTCCGGATGAGCTTCCAGAGGTGAGCATCGAGAAGAGGAAATTCGGCCCCGGGGAGAGGATAAGAGCCAACTGCACGGCGCCGCCCTCGTACCCTCCCGCCAACCTCACTTGGTTCCTCAACGGACAGGAGGTGGGTGAAGAGTTGGAAACCTGCTTTTCAGGGAGACTGCAGGAAAACCGTCATTGTCAGCTCACTGAAACTGTGCAAAGATAAAGTAACGGGTAGTAACGAGTCGTGGATGTTGAACTGCAAGGAATGGATGGATTTTTTCTGAGCGAGTTTATGGCACAATATTACCCAAAGTCGTTCGGATACCTCAAAGGCACATAGTTTTACGACTACATTCACTCGATGGTACTGCACCCGTAAAGTAAGAGAATTTACTACATCTCATAGTGCCCGTATCTCAGGTTAGTGAGTTCGCAATTTGAAGTTCCCAAGCTCTCCATGGGTGTGTTGAAATTTTTCAGATAGGTGTATTCAGCTAAAAAAATATGGATTATCAAGGTTATCTCTTTACTGGTTTATACCCTCGGAGATTTTTCCCTCGTGAATCATTAATCCAAAATCCGTTACTATTTTAATATCACCACGCTTTGCTAATTGTTGTGTTTTATCCATCCAAGATAGGTGAAAGATTCGATGTATTCTAATGTTTCTCCTTTTAACGCAGCATCTACCAGCGTTGTCTCCCTTAAACAACTTTTATATAGATTAAAATAAAAATGAAATTTTATATTATTCGAAAATCCATTAAGAAAAATCAATCATTTTTTTTCTCGAAGCTAGTGACAATGCCTGGATTTTCCCCACCATATGGTTATAGCCAAATGGCCATGAAGTTAATTTTTAAATTAAGAATCTTAAAATGAAGAATATATATATTATAATAATGAATAGATATGTTATAATAAAGAATAGACAAATTAAAATAAAGAGTAGATAAATGAAAATAAACATATAGGCGCAGAGACGAATATATTGAATGAAAGAATATAGTTTAAAGAAAAAATTATGGCACGGTCAAAATAATAACACAATGAATGGGTATTTTTAAATTCGATGTATATTCAAAGCTTCAAAGTCATATTATCACATGAAATAAAACTTTTATATATTATCTAATTAATACATGAAATCGAATTTTTTTTACTATCATTCAGATGCAAACATCGTCGACAGCATACACGTATTCTCTTTTTCAACTGAAATAAAAATCACAAAGTATAAAACTTCCATTTCAGCTTTTTTTTAAGTACCTTACGAAGCGCATATGCATCTCCCCTGCCAGCTCCAGTTAGGATTCGTTTTCCCTTTGTGCCCTTTTCAGGGCCTGTAAAAAGTTCTTTACAATATTGACACGCTGTGTCATCATTTTCTTCTTTTGAAGTCGACAAATCCTCGTCACTAAGTAAAACATGAATTTTTTCTCTTGTCTCCACAGTTCCTCCTTCATGTTTTAAGTATATTCTTGGAACTTTTCATTTTTCTTTGAGTAATTATTTTCATGGCGATCATTTTTCCTAGAAAACCTTTTAAACGTACCTAACTGGAGTGGTGAAAGAAGTTAGAATGGCTGTTTGAACTTTTCTGCAGTCCTTTTTTTTGCCTCTTCCCTTTCAGTAGAAAGAAGTGGCTGCAAAAAGGTCAGGGATACTGCGAAAGACCTGCCGTTTGCAGGACAGTTTGAGATTTCAACTACAGGCACATTTTGAGATGCGAAAGATTTACTGAGAGAGCGTACAGAACCCCCGGCTTCGTATTTTAGTTTAGATGCATGCAATCTGTCAATCGTCCCAGAGGGTTCACGCAACGAGGGCTGGAAATTATCGTGGTTAAATGAATACAGTCCTTTGTTCTTACTGCAGATTGCAGAAAAGTATTTTCGAATGGTTTTACGATATTTTTAAATAGCTACACATTGACCAGACTGCGCGGACTTATAAGGGCCATGCAATCATATTCAGAGTGCATTTTGGAGGTAAGGGAGGGATCGCGTGCTGCACTTGCCCATCCTCTAAGATTCATAGCCGAGGGCATCTAAAAATTCTGCAGCAGTTGATTATCAGTTTTCACACACTCAATCTAGGTGTGAATTCGCCTAATGAAATGGCCCAATTATGCCCGGAGAAATTTTGTACAAAGTTTTGAGTGCTGGGGGATATATAGAATTTAAATCACTCTTAATAGGTTTCCGTATCCGGGAGATGATGAGTTGTGCCCGTCCATTGAAAGACTCACCGGAAATTTTGTTTTTTTCCTCCTCTGTGTTTAAATTTAGAGAGAAACGTCATGGCAGATAATTGTTTTCGCGTCGCTCTCCCTTTCAGGAGACCTGAGAGGGAAGAGCATTAACGTCATCGCCAACACGAACAGCATCAGACGTGAGATCCCAAAATACTTCATGCATCAAAGCACAAATCAAATATATGTGCAACCACAGTAACAAATTATTAAAAAAAGGCAATAACCGTAGTATGATAAAAAATAGAAGAATGTAATGGTAAAAAAAATAATACAGAGAGATAAAAATCAGATTCAGTGGATTTTTACGACTCTATATTATTTATATACATATCTTCTGTAATATGTATATAACTCCACAAAATGCAGAGCAGATACTGGGGACTAAATGGAAAGGACGAATGCGCTGAATCTCGCCGGTGGCAGGGGAAAAGTTTTTTTTGGCATACTTGATTTAGCTGGGATAAACGCATGAGCGATATACAAAGAGGGAAATGGACAAAAAATCAGTCCGTAAAAAATTCATTTTCAAGTTAGTTGGAGAAATACACGAGGAGTACTTCGTCAAATAAAACAAGGATAGGGATTTCACAGCCAACACCAACACCTTCCACTTCAGGCGCACAGTTTAGAAAAAGACATTAGCGCCAGGTGCATATGAGAAAAGGAGAAAAAAAATAGGAAAAAAGTTCAAGAGGCCACAAATTTGCGTGTGGAAAATTTCAGCAAAAAATGAAAAACTCTTTATTTGCATTTTCTGTCAACAAGTCTCCTATAGTATGGGTATAAATATTAAATAAGTATTATTATTTATGCATGATAATACTAAGGTATTAAAAATTACTTATCAATGATAGGATATATATATATTTTGGTAACTTTCGCAATATATTTTTCAATGAAAATTTTCAAATGCATAGCATGCAGTGCAATAGATGGCACATTTGTGCATCAAAAAGTCTTATTCTGATTATTTTTATCAATAAATAGGCACCTTATAAATTTGAAATATTATTTGGTGTTAAAATAAATATGAATTAGTATTTCATTCTATGAATTAATATATCAATAAAAAAACAAATTAAGGGAAATCACTTTGTGGTCAAAACAATCACCACCGACATTGCCAGAGAATGAGAATTGGATGTACATATATTGTAAAAAAGGAAAATTTTGTAAATCAGTTAGTAGGTAGGTATAAGTACTTATATCAGTGATCATACCAAATCAACAAAAGAAACGAAGATAAAATACATTTAATAAATCATCAATCTAAAAAGATATATTGTGTGACGCACAAGGAGACATGTGCGTCTTAAACATACCTACGTTTTTAAAATTTTATGTTGGATTTATAAAATATTTTAATTTATGAAATTATCTCCTCTATTTTTGTCGAATAACAATTATCACTTTCATAATCAGCCAGTACTTTATCTTCTTCTTCTTCCACATATTAATAGGCAGTGGCCTGTTCTACAAATCATTAGTCTTCGGAATCATATGTCTGGCACATCCTACTTTATTTTGATGGGTATCCTCTTCTTCTCATATAGTTTGTAGGGTATTCATCATCTCTTACCCTTCTTACCAATTTTGTTTGTTCCATCCAGCTTATGTGTTTTTTCCACATTTTTCTTCTGTTTCTGGTCCAACTGCCTATGTCATGATTTTGAGACGTTTACGATTTCTGTGTTCGGCATTCTATCGTGTAACATTTGTTCTGTATAGTTCTTAGCACTTCCATTTCACTGGCATTTTATCACTTCTAGCACTATCCATTTCAGTATTAACCTACTTTATGCAATATGTTTGGTCATTCATTTAAAATGCTGCGCGCCGCGTGCGTTCGCAACTGGACGCAATCGACTGACGCCCGGGTTCTCCTTCCATCCACAGGTGCCCGCCCACGCGATAATCCCCTACCCCGTGTCCGTCTACGTCAGCCCCTTGGAGGAGGAGGGTGAGACGGAGCAGCCCCCCCTGGAGAAGAAGGAGGAGAAGCAGGATCGCAAGGGAGGGAGCAAGTGGACCATAGGGGGAAAGCCCCTGTCCGAGGTGCGGAAGAAGTCCACCAAGCCCAAGCCCACGAGCCCGCCCCTGGAGACGGCGCTCTTGGGACTCGACCTGGACCCTGAGGCTGCCTCCGAGCACCTCCCTCACCGGGAGGGCGGTGGACCCCGCCTCCTCACCCTGAGGTGCCTCGCCTCGCTGTTCGGCCTGTACCGCCGGGCCGCTGAGGTCCACCTCATGGCCGAGGACTCGCCCAAAATCGCGTCCGTCGTGCTCGGGTCGAGTCGCAAGGATGCTGGAGCGACGGTGGCCGCGGCCGCGGCCCACGGGCCCTCCCCGGCCCACCCCTCTCTCCACCACAGCGGTGAGGAACGGTGGCGCGGCCTGGAAATGGCAAATTAATTAGGCACAGTCCGCATGTATTTCACATCCCCCCCGCGCCTCGGAACTCGATCCCTCCTCTCACTCAGCTTCCCTTCCCTCATTGTTTCGCACCGCGGTCTGTTAATGAGTGGCAGAGCGGTCGAGTCCATGGGCGTTTCCCGCCGAGGAGAGTTTGGACCTTCGCTTCCATTGTGCGTTCGGTTTAGTGTTCCGACTCGTTTTGAGCTGGGTTTATGCATTTTAACCTTTTGCGTCAAATACGTGCCGATAAACTATCTGATACCATCGTGGTTTAATCAAGTAAAATACACCGGGAGAAAGGCATGCAAAACGTTCCCGCTGTGATAAATGATTTTGCCATGCGAGAAAGAAGTTTGCACCGTGGTAGCCTGGTGAGTAGGGCATTCGGCTGCTGACCGCAGGATCCCGGATTCAATTTCCAGTTGATGCCTTAGCGACAGCCCGATATAAAAATCCAAGCGGTGCGAGTTCCTGCATTCCAGATCTTCGTGAGAAACCGTATTATAAGGGCACGGTAAAATGATCTGGCCCCCGTGATCTGGACGGGTGAATTTCACACGCATTAAGGCTTAGTTCAAGGTGTGCTCTAACTTCGCCAGTCAAAACCAAATTTTTTGCTGATAACAGTAGTTTATAGAACAAAAGATTAATTTTTTCGCTGGACCAACATAGAAAAAGAAGACATAAAAATATCTTTCCTCATCTTCTAGTACAGAACTACATAGGTTTTTTAGACTGGGGCTAACTAAGTAAAATATATCCGAGCGTCTCTCCATCAACACTTCATAAATAGCATTTGAAGCAGTATATGTTGTAATGAGAAATATTCAGAGTAAATATAAGTATTTTAATGTCGTACTTTAGTTAATTTCCTATTTAGATACTTTATGCATAATTTTTTTCATAATTTATTGCATAATTTTTATTTTCAAATTAATAATATAGATCTTGAATTTTTTGTTTCTCCAAGTTTCTCAGTTGAAGTAGTTATATAAACCTTAAGTTTAAGTAGCAACGATTTGACCTACCGTTCCAAGTTACTTTTTTCTTAGATCAAGCCTTAATTTCATTGGTAATCTCTAATTTCACTCCACAGCCCAGGTGGTCTACATTCCAATCCTGCCGGGTTCACTTGGCGTTTCTCAAGATATGCTACTGCTCCTCAGAACAATTTTTGATCATGCTACACTGGAATTAAAATCCTTCGCTTTCTGCAGTAATTGCAAAAAACTCAAGTAGTTGAGAATCATGTCATTTTTTCAGCGAACAAAAAGCTCACGATTTATTCACGGAAATGGGGTGGGGTGGGTGAGGTGAGGAGTTAATGATAAGTATTGTGCATGGTATTCAGGGGGTAGGATTGTTCCTGAACGAGAGGACTATGATCCATACAAGGTAATACGAAATAGGGTCCCGTTGATTTCTCTGGGTTCGAATGAAAGTTGTCTTATAAGATTGATTGTTATGCAGCAGTGAATGGTGAGAGCGAAAACTTAAGAACGGGTTTTGTTTAAAATCAAGAGAAGATTTTTTTATGTGATTGACCCTGGGGAAAGAATAATGTTGTTAGGAAGTATAAATGAATATTTTAGTGTTGGAAGGGATGCTTATGAGAGGTGCAGCCCCACCACTGTTTCGTGGCCCCGAAGTACATATTAATGGAGAAAATTTGTTGAGTCCTTGCATGGAAAAAAGGTGTTTGTCTCGAATGCGTGGTTTAAGCATAAATATATTAATTTATTAATATATCCTGGGCAAAGGCAAAAATCCGTAAGCATAGTTGATTTTGCTGCATACGATGAGAGACTGAGATCATTAGTGCAGTGTGAGATTCTGAATTATAAGCCACTATTTTGTAGTTTCTGAAGTAGATCTAGGGAGGATGTGCTATTAGGGAAGAGTAGATGGAAAAACCATTTGAGAGTAAAAATCAAAAAGCTGCAATACAACAAACTTAGAATGCATTATGAACGCAATGGAATCCTCTGCATAAACTAAATTAAAATCAGGCGGAATGAGAGAAACATATCGAATGCGGAAGAGTGAATGATACGTTGGAGTGCTTGAAGGGGGTGATTCTTGAATGCGCTTTTCGTGAAAAATGAGTGGAGGGGGCCATGAAAGGAGATGCCTATTGGAATTAATAAGTGAAAGACCCGGTGACTGGAAAGAAAGAGGCATCTAAGAAGGTGATTGCAGCTCAAGGTGATGAACCACATAAAATAACGAATAATATTTGCAAAAAGAAAAAGAATAAATGCAAAAATATCATGAAGGAAGGGAAAGAATTCGAATATCTGGAGTAGAAAAAATACGGAAAGGCTTTGGAGATAAGAAGCTGATTTGGAAATTAGTAAAAAGGGCAAAAAAGGAGAGAAGAAAGGATTAAGAAGTGGTGATAAAAAAATTAAAAAAGGTGATTTTATATANTCGTGCCACCGAAAATTTCGGAAAACGTGTGAGTGTCCTCTTTTCTATGTCTAGTTCTATGTTTATATATATACCATATATATATATATACCATATATATATATACTACGAAAATAGCGTTAAAGACACGTTTATAGAATAAATGAAAATATGGAATGTTTATGGAAATAATTTCCTTAGCTTAATAATTATGTTCAAAAATTAAGAAATTATTAGCATATACCTACTGCGAAAATAACGTTAAAAAAAGTTTACATAATAATTCATTGTGGAGATCGTCACGAGATATATCTAATTTTTTCTTATTTTGTTTTATCACTATTTTCCCGCGATAAAGAATTAAGACAAAACTACTGATTTTGATGATCAAAGTTATCGTAAACAAAGGAACAACACTGGTTTAGAGGGGAATGGAGAGTACGGAGTGTATGAAAATATGAACACTAAGTGAAGTGGTTATAAAAAATTGGAGTCGTGCGTGATGTGTGTCCGGAAGAGGTTGGTTAAAGAGGGAGATGACGCAAAGAAAAACATGAAGATGGATAGAATTTGTTGAATTAGAGGGGTGCAGGGATATTGGGTGAAATTCGTAGGTGGATTATTGAATGGTCTGCTGCGTATATGCTGAAAAGTGGCGTGCGCTGAAATGAGTGATAGAAAGAAACATTTTTGGTCCAAGCGTTACTGGAAGAAGTCAAGACATATTTTACAGTTAATGCCTAAAGAGAACCTTAAACAATAGAAATTATATAGATGAACAAATGAAGAAATAAAAGTTGGATAATTTTATACTTGTAGTTTCCTTCGGAAATGAAATCATCTGTAATCTGTCTTAGATCTGTACTTTTCATTTTGAGCATTTATTTTATATCCTAAAATTTACCAAAATTACTACGGTTTTGCTATGAATATATAATACCAATCTGTGAAACCACTTTCAAAGTGTTCCTTCTAAGTGCATCAAACCAACCATTTAATCAAGTAATTCTTTTACAAATTACCAAGTAATGGTTGAAAAAATATTTTATTAGCTCAGGAATGACACCAGATCATAAAGATAAAATAAGAGGGTTAAATTTAGGCCGAACCTTCTCAAAATTATTCCAGCAGTTCATCATCAAAATTCATGCTTTTTACTAGGGAAAAAACTCTTGCAAGCTAAAGAAAAAGATTTTTTTAAATTTAAACATTCTTTCTTGGCATAAATTTAGCTACCTAAGGTAATTAAAAGATGATTTCAGTACATTGATGAAGGATTCAGTAATTAATTAGTGAGAGTTAAAATATATTAGTTCCAATGAGGAAGCCTTTGAGCCATATACTTATGGTGGAAAACTAATTTTATAAAAGCTGAGTAACTAAAGCAAACTCTTTAGGAATCGTTAGCAAATATTCGAATGATACAACAAAATTTGAATATAGAAATATCCTTGCCCCAATTGTCATAAAAGAAGACTTCGTCCCCTCAAATAAAAAATTTCCCTCAGATAGAACTATATTTTATAGCTGGGAAATACCGTTCTTCAAATGCGGTGAGTTCTCAATGGCAGTAAATGTAAGTGGATTAAATGTAGTGTCAACTATATTAATATAAAGTAATAATATTGTTTTCTCATTCTTCTGTGGCTTATTTTTTTCTCTTAATTATATTTTACATTTTCCTACAACCCACTTCTAGTTTAACGAAACCGAAAGATACCTATATCCGTAAGTTAAGACCTCTTCTTCATTTTATTTAGCATTTTAATGCTTAAAATATGTATAGCAAAAATCAGCTACGTTCATTTTCTTTGTAAATAGCTAATTATGCATTAAATGAGATTTCATTTTCCCAAGGACTCTTCGCACTAAATTCGATCCAACTCTGGCTGAAATCACCGAACTTCTGACCGAATCCTTTTCTTAAGGGTCGCAGTTCGTACACGACCTGCGACAAACTGCCTTTTCCGTATAAGTTATACGAGGGCCAACCAACCCAAGCGACGAGATTTCCACACCTACCAACACATACACGCGCACGCCCCTCTTCCCCATTACTGTTCCACTTGCCCCTCTCAACGCCCCCCCCCCCC
>LYUA01001395.1:142246-154106 GCA_002093875.1 Calopteryx splendens | reverse complement strand
CCCCCCACTCCGTTTCCGCCCAATCCCATTCCCTCTCCAGCGTAAACTGCATCCCAACCCGCCTCCCAACTCCCGCACCTCCCGCCAACGTCACTCCCACCTGCTGCGAAGACCTCGCTGCCTCCTCCGCTCATACCGCGCCGAGTATTCCGACAAAATTGAATATGAAATGAAGTGCCTACTTGATTCTAGGTGCCTTTAAGGCCACCTTCGACCCCGCACTACGCCGTAACTCACTGAGTGACTTTTACAAAGTACGTCGCCGCCGTCCTACCTCCATCCGCCAACTCCCCTCCCCGCAACCCTTTCTCTCCATCCCCCACCCACCTCTCATCCCTTCCCCCCACCACCCATTACCCACAACTTCCTCTCACCCTCCTCCTTCATACTCCGAAACTTCCTCTCTCACCTAACCTTTCTATCCAGGCCGCCATCACGCGATGAGAGCCATTGGGACCAGGACTGAACTACATCCACCCGCTACATTGCCAATTTTGATTCGGGGTATTATTGAGTTTTGTTAAACGTTGGTTATATACAATACTTTACTATTTCCGCAAACGTGAAGAGGGTCATATTTTTTCACTAAGTTAATGACGCTAATTATTGAATGACATCGATAATTCATTAAGCTGGTTCTGTTAGCTCCGTTGGGTGAAGAACTCGCCGGCTAGCCCGGAGGTGTTGTAGGTTCCTTGATCCATCCTCGGGCATGGATATCGTGTCGCCCGGCATTGGCTACCTCGGAGTGGGTTTCGCCCCCCGAACGCACACCACGGCTATCGGAATACCTTTAAAAAATATATCCAGCTACCGCTTCCCTTTGTCGTCAGTATTTCATACTGGTTCCCGAATTGTTTGCCTCAAGAGTAATTTGTTTTGAGGTGAAGTGAAAATAACTCATACAGTCGGGGGCGTTTTCGGTACGCCCGTTCATCTGAGTTAGGTCAGCAATTACCGCGTATATTCCTGAAACGACTCGAGAAACTAGCTTGCTCAGCCATCTCCTCCAGTGATGAGGGTCGAGTTTAAATCGACCCCTCCCACCCACGGTCTTCCCAGGGCATTTTGGCACCCCGGTTGAAAAGGAAAAGGCCCCCTCCTCCCCATTTATCCCACTCACTCTCCCTCCCCTCACCCCGAAAAGCAGGAAAAAGTAAAAAGTCCTCTTTTTATGGATTCATTTCTAATATCCAAAGCGGAAATAATGTACTAAGCGGGCAGAGAAATACCTAAACCATTCATTAAAAGCAACATTTTACTGGATTATATTGCCTGCGATCACAAAATGAAATTTCCCTGTCATGGGTATTTATTGTAAGTGAACGAGAAAATTTCGTCCGTTTTTCATTATTTTTCTTTTCAAGTTATAATGGAACAGCCTTGAGATGGCGACCCGGGCGGCCTCCTCGACCCTGGTTTGACTCAGCACGGATCCTCTTAGAATCCCCTTCCCCTCCCTCCACACCTCGGCTCTTCACCAACAGCAACGTATTTTAAATTAATCCAATCTCGCCCTCGCCACTTGTTTTGAGGTGAAGAGAAAATAGATTATACAATAGGGGTTCCCGAGCAACTACCTTGCTCAGCTATCTTCTACCTACCCCCACCAGGGACTAGGATCTCGAGCGAAAATGGCCCTCCCGCCCAGGGTCGTCCTTTCTCACTGCCACTGTTATCGCCGGCAGCGCCAAGTATCGTCACACGTAAATTTCGATGCTATCTTCGTTTCCAGAGTGAGTGATTTATCTCGGTCAGCAGACTCGGTTCTATAAACCTGGATTTTTTTTAATGGTTTCGCTCGACGGCGTGTAGGTACAAGTTAAGTATGCAAATTCTTCTTTATTTTACTATCTTGCCTTTCATTTGATGGTTGTGCGGAAGAGTGTCCGGTAAAATAGTGCACATACGCTTACTGCTGGTGGTCCCCATTCGGTGAATGTTCATTGCATGTCGGCAATGAAAGTTCATGGCCTGCACTTTCCGTAAGCCACCGTAGATGGTTCTTAATGCTACTGACTCTAGGTCAAAGCAGTGGGTAGGTAGCCGACCGAACAAGCATCCATGTCGTTAAGAAATATGGAGTCTAGGCTTCAATCCAGAAACGTTAATCAACGATATTTAGTGAAAAGGAGCACACGTCCTTGGTAAGATATCGCAAGATAATCAAATTCTGAATTTCACCTGAAAACCATAATATTGTTCCCATGTAGACAGTATTTTTGCTAAACTGTTTCTTATCTATCTTGTCTATTTTATGTACCTATATTTCGTATAACCTTGTCCACAGTAATATAGGGAACATAAGACCTCCCTTTAGCCCACAAATATTATTTTATAAGGGAGGAGACGGTTGAACCAATCATAAAACTTCTTTAAAAACATAATTAAGGGCATTAATAGAAAATGGAAGGTGTGGTAGTTACAAAACATTTCAGATAATCCTCATAGTGAAGGAGTAAATTCTTCATCAACGGCTCTTATACAATGTATTTTTAAATATGTATATCAACTCAAATTCTACTTTTTAAATACCATCCAACAGCTTTGCAATTTAATAACTGATTATTGTCTTCAGAGAACACTAGGTGTTCAAAAACCAAAATATTTTATATTACTTGTTCCTGGATGTGTGTACGTTTGCGATTAATGATCAAAAAGCTATTTCATGTCTATAACGTAAAGAATTTTCGACATGCTAGTGCATTCAAAGCCCGGCTTTCATTAAACCTGAGCAGACAGGTTTTATAATGCTCAGGTTCAATCCACCTGGGTTTTCGGGTATTTGGAAACCCGAATTTCGTCCTCCCTCCCGGATTCTCATAGGTACACCCAGGTTCCCCACTTGTATCTCCACCCATGTTTTTCATCCGTCCTCCCACCCAATTTTCTCATCCGTCTTTACAATGTTGCACAGACCTTACTGATGTGAACTCACAAAACTAAGTTGAAACATTAGATCCTTATCACTAGAATAGTTAAGTGGTATTAATTGTACAAACTTTTCCGGGGCCAACTGCTTGAAATGTAATGTTTTCCAAATTAAAATGCTAAGTTTCAATTTATAGGTATAATGAAACATGTCAAAGCGATTAACTTAAAAATATTATATTTTCTCGGATCTGAACCGGGAGCATTACAAAAAATACATCGACTCCCGCTTCTGTACAAATAGAAGGGTGATATTTATCCATTCAAAAATAAAATAGAGCCAACAAAGTATAATCGCATTTGTAAATATTTCTTTTTATCAAAGTCTAATTCTTTAATCCCTGCCACATTGTTGTAAAACCTTTTTCTCTATTTCTAATTATCTCCATTGCACATAATTATCTCCATTGCACATGCATATATTAGGGAATAATGTAATTATAAATCGAACTCTCTATAATGAGAACAAAGTCTAAAGTAAAATGTGGAGAGTGATACTAAATGTAAGAAACAACTAAATAGAGTCGGTGAAAATTATTGGTAAATAAATATATAGCATTTACTTTGAAAGGGTGCTTAAGAACTTGGTTCTATTTTTCATTTTTGGAAATGTAGATGTGTTACAGAGTAAAATACATACCTTTGCATTGAATAAATTTAAGTCACTAAACTAAAAGTTTTCTTATAACGAAAATTGACTTTTAAGTGTTCTTAATTCCTATGGCCTTCTTAAGAGATACGAGCTGAATCCATATCAGCTCCCGGGAAATTTGACCAAGATGGAGTATGTAAGCTCGTAAGTCGTAAAGATAAATGGAGAGATAAATGGAGTAGTAAGGCGTAAAGATAAATGGAAATAAATATTGACCGCAGCTATCAGTGAAAAACTGTGGGTATGAAAAGGGAGCAGCACAGGATAAAGCTGGAATAATCAGAACAACGCATTTACAGAATTAGCGGAAGACCTTATAGTGATTAAGAGAGACACCAGATTGATGTGAATTTAAGAGAGCTCATCAAAGGAAGAAGAAAAATAGGAGAAAAAAGAAAGATGAATAACCTATAATGAGTTTCGAAACTAAGTCATTCGGCAGTCTGATGAGACCAGAGATGAGTGAATTGGCATATTCTACCAAGAAATCAACGAAAAAATGAAGTACGAAAAAGCTTGCGATCCAGTGAAAAATCACTTGGAGAGAAAAGCATAGAGAAATAATATCATATATGTATGTAAATGTGATATAATTATAAATGAGGAATATGTCAAATAGATTCAAGGAATACATTAATCAACTCCATCAAGGGCCAAAACCATATGAGATCGACTTAACAAAAGATGAAAGCAAGGTGGACGAAGATATCTGTGGCTCAGTTGTATTGAGAAGTGAATTAAACAACCTAATGAAAGATCTCTGCAGATAAAACGAGTTGAGAAATTCTAAGTCCGCTCTGAGACAAAGCTAAATTTTTGGGATAATCAAACACAGCTGAAAAGAGATAATATTGCCGAAGGGCTTCGGAAAAATTTTCATGACTCCAATACCAAAGAAAAAGAGGGCCGAGAGATGCGATGAACACCCAACGTTTAGCCTGGTGTCACATGCATACAAAATGCTAATACGGCTTGATGGAAAAAAGTTTAAAATAAAGGCTATCTGTCGGAAATTTGATACGGTTTATTAAAAAACAGAGAATTGAAGGAGGCGACGCTCTAAATATAAATTAGAAAGAATGATATACCTACGCCTCTAAGGCAAATGCCTAGAGAAGATTTTCGTCAGCGTGGAGTGGAAAACACGCTCATTTTTCTAATGTCACTTTGATACAAACGTATAAGAATAAACAATAAACGTTGTAAGTTTCAAGTCACCACATTACGAATTAAAGGAAGAAGAAATATAGAAATGAATAATGAATAAAAACCTCTCATCAGCACTATTCAACATTTACATGGAAGAGGCAGTAAAAGAAGCACAAGAAATGGGTATTATAGGAATTACGGAGAATTGGAAAGAAATAAATATGTTCAGTTTTATGATGTCGAAGTGCATAAGGTATAATCGAGAAGACTTGCAGCCAAAGGTTCGAGAAGATCTGCAGTCTTGAAGTGAACAGTTCTAGTACCGCAAGGGTATTTCAATAAAATGAGCACAAAGAAAACTCAAATCCTAGAATGCGAAAGAATCACACCGCTGTAGGGGAGAGAAATCAAAAGAAGTAGAATCTGTCACCTACCTCGAAAGCAGTAGTATAACGTGGGATATAAGTTCTACTACGGATAGCAAGCACATAATAGCTTGATTTCAAGCTGCCTCTTCGTCGTGCACGCTCTCTTAGCTCAATCTATGAAAGCCAAAGAGACAGCTAGTATGATCAAAGATGATTTGGCAACAAGCAATAAAGCAGCATAGAGAAAAAATCCTGTGGGGTGTGTCACTGCATGCATAGTATATGTGGGCCATTGGAAAATTATAAAGGAGGGGAATAGTTTCCTTCGAAGCGTGGTGCCAGAAGCGAATGCTGAATATTTTATGAACTAATTAGAATGAGAAAGAATAAATAAGATCAGTGGGAGGGAAAAAACATACCCATGCTTGGTCACTATAGGTACGTAAAAAACCAGATGGATTGGGTACAGTTATAATCACAATGGATTTGAACATAATGTAAGGAAAGGCCTCACGAGAAAGATCAAGATACAATGATATAAATACAAAATATATGTATAAATACAAAAGTTATAAATGCTCAAGAAAATTAGCGGTAGATAGGGAAGAATTTCTTGTGAGGCTTTTCGAAAAATTAACATTTTAATTGAATTTTATCATAGCGTAACAGTTTTTCCTTTTCTTTGAATGTTTTGATGGTACCGTAGCAGTAAAATCCACTTCGTCCCTTAAACTACCCGAAGTGCAATCAAGGCAGATTAATAAATGTATTTGACCCATTAGTACAACTTAGGTACTTCGAATAATTTTGGTTGATTATGCATGACAGATGCCATTTTGAATTAGTAAGTAATTCTAGCCTAATTTTTACATGCTTTGTATTTTTATTATGTGATTCATAAATACACTATTAACGTAGGTTAAATGAATTCCTTCATTAGATCATGAGGAAAATTTTTGTAAGAATTTAATATTATGTCAAGAGCGTTTGTAAATTACAGAAATCAGTCGCCAGTTTTAAATTATAATTGAATCAAGGCTCATAAAAAAATGTTCTGCCATTTTCAGTTCCTGTTTTAAATTGTGAATTTTTGAAAAATTGCTCATGAGTCGTTCCGATCTCTTTTTACAGGCACCGCCGCAACATCTGTGAGCTACTTCCTCAATTACACCTTTCTCATGACTCTGGTCAACGTCTTTGCCACGGCTAGAGTGGGTGGCTGGAGATAGCTGCTTCCCTGAAGTCTGAAGATTTTCAAGTCTCTCAGGCACATGATAAGGTTGAAAATCCCCTTGAAAATGCGGAGTCAATAAGCGAGGCGCATCGGCTCGATAAAGTCCCATCGTGTCACTTTGGGACTTCGAAGAAGAAATAACTAACGGAAGAGCTGCGTGTAAGACAATTAAATGTGGAACAAAATATTAGTGTTGACGTAAAAAATTTCAAGAAACTGCTTTCCCTCAAAATCCTTGAGGAAATAGTTGGGGGAGGGAGGGGGAGACACGCTGATTGTTCTGCAATTAGAACTGTAAAATCCAAAATTTCCTGAAACTGGAGACCCAACAATCCTGCACGCTGATGTGAGTGTGACTCTAAAGTCGTGCTTTCGAGTGACTTATACCACGAAGACATTAGCTAATGAACGTGGGAATGTATCGAACAAGAAGCTCATTTTTATGGTGTTAAGTATATTGCAAGAGACGTTGCGGTCGCTCACCCTGCCCTGATTCTTATTTCTTCAATTGAAACGATTTTTACCTTATACTCTATGTATGTGCTAGCATTTTGTAACAAAGACAGCAGTGAATGGTTTATAAGCTAGATTGAATATAACCGATACATCATAAGAAGAGATGTGCTCAGAATGATATTGGACACTTTGTAAATGAATTGGTTTTCTGAAGAATATATATTCATCAATTACCAAAGTGATGCATGTTTAAGTAGAAAATTATTAAACTTAGACACAAGTTATCTTGTAAACTGTGTAAAATAATATTTAAGTAAAATGGTAAACATTGATAAAAGTACGTTACAGACATAGCTTGAAATCAAGTTAGTCGTGTATCAAGTACATTTGTGCTCACGTTTCCCAATAAATTACCAAAACATGAAAATGCTCTACGATTGGACCTTATTTTTTTTCAAAGCTATGGTGGTAAAAAAAATAAATTTGAAGATTCCATAATTGGATTATTTCCAGTAAATGTGCAAGAAAGGTGAGAAATATGCTATTTTAGATCTAATACATGAATTATTATTATCATTTGATTTGTGTACCAGTCAAAGCAAGGTTTTATATACAAAACCATGGATCCTAACAACTATTAAATTTTAACCATTGAATCCCTAGAGTGATGTACTATTTAGTGTTAAAACCATTTGAATAACATTATTTCATTCTTCAGCTCTAAATGCTTTCCACCTTCCTTAACGCCGTATAAAGTGTGTATCATTTTCCTCTCTCTACCTCGTTTTTCCAACGTTATCTCCTATATCACAGTCTTCATCATCCCATTAGTTCCAATTCAGTATCTTTTTTCAACCACTTGTTCTACATTAATCGAATTTTTTCCATTCTTATTTCAAAAACTGTTTTTTATGCCCATATTTTTGTTTATTTTAGAGCATTTTCGTCGATCTTTTCCACACAAAATTCTCAGAAAAGCTCTTAATCTACGCTTATCTTCTTTTCTCAAAACCTAGGTTTCTGAACCATACGATATATCACATAAATTAAAATTTTCACCCATCTTTTCTTAATGTCTTTCAATGATACTTGTGCAAAATTTGAAGTCTCTGGAAATTTGAGGAAATGCATGAGACGCAATAAGACAATTTTCTTGTCAAGTTTTTAAAAATAAGTGGTTTTTCCTCCAGCATTTAAAAACGTCAAATAAACGCCATGGAGATTTTGCACCCACTTTCAAGAAAACTCGAACTAGCCACTAAATCTACAAGAACCTGTTTTTCCTCATTTTTCACAAAAATCATTTCTAATTAAGTTGCAACGCTCAGTGTTACTACACAAGATTGTTTTCCGAAAAGGCTCTACTTTTACCATTCCTCATCAATGTGTAAAAAATACCGGAGGCCCAAAAGTGGAACAAAAAATAAAGTATATACTGTAAAAGATTATAGAATAACATACATCTATGGAATATTTTAAAGGGATATAGAAAAAGCATCATCGTAGTACACAAGCATCAATAGCTTAGACATAATTTTCGTCATAAGCTTGAAAAATCCGATAAAAGAATCACGCAATCTTCGCGATAGATGGTGACTCTACAGACCCACCTGGATTCTCATTCGCCTTATTCTTCACAAGTAATTAATCTTAATTTCACACCCTAATTCTGTTATAATAATTCAGATATCTTCGCTAAATGAAGTGTTTCAAGCTCCCAACCTTGCCATAGCCAAATAAGCACCTTATTTGCCAAAAACATCCAAATAATAAAACAATGCAATTCGCTACATTAAGATGCAAAGAGCAAATGCAGCAATGACATGATGTGAGAGACATCTAAGTACGAAAATTATCTGCGCTGCCAAACTGCGGTCTATCAATATGCATGATTTTGGTGTAAAAAAGTTCCTGGAAGAGCAACAGAGCAGGGGGAGTAGGGCAACCAAAGAAGTCGGCATTAGCGGAACTTGCGGATATTACATTGACTGCGAATGAACAAAATTCATTGCTCAAATATCAGCATTAACCGCATTTAACCGAGTTCCATCCGTAAACCACATTAAACAAAGAAATGTATACAGCTACGAGAAAAGCTGTGGTCTCCACACAGTCACACGTGGTGCACTGATTTAAATAATTATTTTCCCCAGGCCCCTCGCTCCATCTATCCTCCTCCTCCCCTAGAGAATGAGTATACATGCATTTTGTTAAATTTGCATAAATTATGTATAATTTTTTGAAGGCATTATTTATGCAATATATTTAACGCAGTTCTCCTCTCAAATCTTCTGTCGTTTTCTATCTAGATAATTCTCTAAGTATTTATTCACTTAAACGACTATCATCTAATTGACTAACTATATTATTCAGTCTATATTATTCACTCTAACGACTATCATTTAGGATAAATTTATGACCTAGTTCCAGTTCACATAACATATTTAGTTTCAAAAGTTCTCATATGATATTAGTTGTGGAGGGAAATAAGAAGTATTCGAACCGCGCAATAACTCACAAAAAGCAATCCGGCAGACCGTCTTCCAAAAGCGACGTTATGCATAATCAAATCATCATGCATAATCTAAGTCTAAATAGGAAATCACCGTAAAACCCTCTACACTGTAGACTCAAATCTGGACATCATAGAAACCACTTGCCACAGCTCCAATCTGTAATATTTGATTATAATGCAATGAGATGAAGCCTCACTCACACACAATTTTAATCCAAGTGGCTATTTATCTTAAATATATTACCAATATAGTAACTAGAGTAGCTATAATTTTGTATTGCAAGATCAAAATCTCATTCAGAACCAACCATCAAACAGTTAATTTATCAAACAAAAGAATAGTATATTCTGTCATGCTACTGTAAATGATATTCTATTAAAATTTAGCAAGATAAATGGTAAGTATCCAATCAAATTTGAGAAAACAATGATGCTTAAAATGTTAAAAATACATTATCCCATTGAAATAATATGCCAAAATTCTAGTTTACAAGCGTTGATCTAATGGTTAGCTTTGGTTAATAAGTTTTATAATGAGAAACTATCACTAGACCACAGCAAAAATCGTCCATGGCCATTGCATACAATCACAAATACAATGGGCAAAGGAATGTAACCATATTGTATTGTTTATAAATTTTAAAAATATTACTTCATTAATAAGATAACAATATTACTAAAGAGGTACAGCGTAAAAATTCAGAACAACGGTAAAATAAAAACAAAATATTTAATAAAGGTTTTATAAGCATTTGAAAATGGAGCAAATTTTAAACATATTTAAATTTTTTTAAACGTCAGTTCAACAATTTGCCTAAAACTTATAAAATAAATAATCTTAACTTTCCACTTTATTAAAAATATTTTTTTTTGCCTTACATAGTTAATAATGGCAAGGATAAAGTTGTTCATTGGTGACAGAAAACAAGGTTTATATGTAAATAAATTGTATTAAACAATAAAAACCCATAAAATTTCTAAATATATAGAAAAGATAAAAATTTATTAAAGGTTAAAGTACTAAAAAGAAAAAATATAACCTAAAAAGATTAAATTAATATGACGGCAGATAAAAATAGATAAAAATTTTAAATTTAAACTAACAGTATGCTGAAAACGACCTCAGCATTTTTCTTGAAACCAACAAATTTTAAAGAATGGATAGTGATCTTAATAAATCATATACTCAACAGCTTGTGCCTCACACCAAACCGGAGATAAAAATTTGTAAATTTGTGTACCAACTGACGAAGCTGGTCGTTCCGCGGTCGGTTACATAGGCAATTGATTATATAATATATTTTTTTAAACCAATGACGGATCCCGATAAACTTGAGATTACGGTGGATGACATAATATATTTAAGGAAAATGGGTTCATTGTTTTGTGCCCTCCTTCAGATTTTTTTAGACATGACCACCGAATTTGGACTTCGCAGGAGGACTCGAAAGACGGACGGTTAAAATTTTAATGGATTTCACAATTTTCTCTATTTTATTATTCAAAGGGCACTTATGGCAAAAATACTTAAGGGCAAAGTGGTTATTAGTTTTAAATTTATTAATAATCTAATCCATGGTTACATTCTCTCATTCCTTATATGTGTGATGGTATGCAATAATTGTAAGAGATTACTGGTGCTCACTAAACCAAAAGAAAAACATTTTATTCTCAGCAATTTGATAATGAATTTAAAATAGTATGGTCCATTATTTTAAAGAGTTAAACGTACCATTTAGAATATATTATTACTTTCTCTGTATCATCGCCTACTTCATACTTTATATTTTTATATCCAAGCACTGTGCCTACCTGGAATGGAATTTTGAAGCGCCGCCTTATAACATACGACTATCGAAATCCCTGTGCGATGGTTGGGTAGTGATTTCTTGAAGCCGTATGAAATCAAGTTTATCATGGAGTGGGATGATAGTATATATCTTGGTCTTCTCCTAATTTCCATCGGATTTGGGCATGTAATTCGTCAGATAAAAAACGTAGAGTGTAAAAAATGGATATCAACTATCACCGGCATTGTACTAGTGTACATCGTCTCAGGCGTTCATATCATCCATCCAATTTTGTGCACATTGCTAAATGGGTTGATCATCACTTTCCTACAATTCTCGTGAGTTTTTCTTTAGGTCCGATGCCTAAATTAAATTTGTGACTTCAAATATTGCGTAGGTTGTAATGTTGATATGATATGCTGTCGGATCCGTGGGTGATGAAATTTAATTTTGCATTGCAGGTACTGTCACATGATAAGTTTTATTTTTACCTTTGGTTATTTATTCTTCTTTCGGTCAACCATATATTTCGGTATTGATTACCCTCCCGCTCACACTAATGCAGTTCAGATGATGCTCACTTTGAAGGTTTGTTGCATCTCTTGAAATACTTGGGTATTATTGTATCTGAGTAATTATTTCTTTGTAATTATAAATATTCTGTTATAGCTTGTTGGACTGGCTTTTGAGGTGCATGATGCAATCACAGTTAATAAGAAAAATAGCAACGACAATAATGAAGATCAGTGGGAGCTGGCGACTCCT
>LYUA01001395.1:121589-132729 GCA_002093875.1 Calopteryx splendens | reverse complement strand
TGCCCTCTTTGGATTTCTCCCAATAGCCTTCATTGTCATATTTAAATAATAAATATTTGGATGAATGTAGGCATATTTAAATTAACTGTGTTATTCCTATCCCAAATCTAATCTTCTGCAGTGGAGTTGATTTTGGAAAGAAATAACCCTTAGTGATTCACATGCATATCTTAAACCCTGAATGAACATTCAAACATCAACGATAATCTCTTATTCACACAAAATAGACAATTTTTAAGATTTATTGGAAACCAACAATATATCCTACTCTGAAATAAATTGTAATTAATCACTCTCTCTGCTCTAACTTTTGATAAATACATATAATAATTCATGTGAATTCAAGATCTCATGTATAAGCGTGAAATTTTTAATAATTTAATTAATAATGCCTTTTGAATATTACATGCCTAAAAAGAGCTTGTTCAAAGAATTCTGGCAAAAGTTGTTGCTGATCTAACAGTTTTAAATTAATCCCTTGAAGTTGATAGATTGTTTATGCCTATATTAACCCTGTCCACTTTGAAATTATTTAATTTTGTAATCCCTCAATAGTCTAGGCAGCCCTTATAGTGTTGGTATCAAAAAAGGAAAGCTAGTGTATATCTATGTTCATATTTGTGTTCCACCAAAATAAGATTGTTTGGGCTGTAGAAAGGTAATTTAATATTTTTTGTACAAATTTAAATAGTTATCAGTTAATTACTATGCTTTTTTGACACAGAGGGCAATATTAAATCAGTCAAGTTAGTAGATTTTTCATTTTATTAAGGATTGAGTTTCCATGCGTAATTTTTGGATTTATATCATTTTTAATATAAAATAATGGATTGAAGTACATAAAAGGTACATATCTAATCCATTCATCATTTCTTTAGTGGTAGAGTTAAAATAAAGATATTGCCTACACCTCTTTGAGTTCTATATTTTGAATTATTCTGAATTAAGTGCTTATATTTTTGTTTATTATTTCATATATGTCTTTAATAAGTTTCCTCTTTCAAACTGCAGACTAATTGGTTGAATGTTGTGGTTATAGATTGGCCGCTACCATGTTCATGTCATCAGTGTGGCATGGAGTGTATGCTGGGTACTACCTTTGCCTATGTTCAGTGCCATTTTACCTACCTGTAGAGGATTTATACGATAGACTATTCCGGAGAGAGTCCTCTGGTTTGGTATGTCTGATTGAAATTTGTCAAAAATGCTCTATTTCCATCATTATTGTTATTCCATGTAAAACTGTCTTTCTTAATTTTCAGATGAGAGTAATGTACGACTGGATATTTTGGTTCACCAGAATGCAAGCATATTCATACATGGGGATAGCATTCCTTCTGCTGGATGTCCAGTCTATTATTAGGTATTGGAAATCTATCTATTTCATAGGTCATGTTCTCACAGTCATAGCATATGTTTTTGGAGTTTGCTGGATAAAAATCAGGAAAACAAGACACAATAAGCAATGAGTGAAGAAGACAATTTCAAGGCATCGAAGGATGATACAGAATATTGTGCCAAAAAGCTTGATCATTTTGACTGTAAGTTTATCCTTGATGCATATTTTTGTGGCCCAATTGAATGTGATAATATTGTGTTTATTTTTTTGGGGTAGAAAATGTATTCTGAGTAAGACTTGATACACAAAAACTTAGAGGTTCTTCTTGGAATTAAATTGTTATGTGTGTTCATTATAGGAGTTTATTTTGACTCTTAAGTGGCATGGTTTTTTTTACATTTCCATTAGGTAAATTGCAAAACATTATTCACTATGGACTTTTAAAGAAGTACCTAATGATGTTCGCTATTTCCTTAAAATTACTGCTAATGTTGAATGGTTTAAATTTTATAAAATTTTTAAGCAATCGACATACAAAAATCAAAACAAAAATTATATCAAATATATGGCTCAGCCATTAAATTTAAATAAGTATTTTGTGTAGAAATCCCTGATCAAAAAATGACAATTAAATCATTGTAAATGATGTGATTTTGAAAATGTGCTCATAAAAGAAATGAGTTGTCTCGTTTCAGAACAATACCATTTTTGAAGTAGTTGAAGAAAGGCTGTTAATTTTTTGGAGTTAAAAGAAAAATAAATTATGTAGAGTCAGTTCAAATACTGGCTTAGACTTTATAGGAGTAATGTTAATTGACTCAAAAATATCATTTAAATTACAAATAATCTTATTGATTATCTATTGAAGATGATTTTTTTTATTTCAATTTTTCTATTGTAGTCCTGCAACTTCTATTTGGCTATTTTTTCAACAATATAATAAGTTAATTATACAGTCCAAGTCATTATAAAATGCAGATGCTACTTAATGTTACTGTAAATCCACAATAATGGTTTAATACATTCTTCGTGAGTTAATCAAAGATTTTTTTCAGATTAACTCTGACTCGGTTGTGCAATCTTTTTGGTTTTATTTTAAACTGAAATCTGTTATTATTACTATGTATACTAAAGTTCCATATAATTTAATAGCCATTATTTTTCCTTGAATGCTTCTTCAGATAGACATCATTATTCCAACCCATTCATTCAAGTCCAGTCATTGAATCATTTAATTGTTTATCAATTCAGTGTACTTCTTAGATACTATTCAAGCATGTAGTTTGACATATAAGAGAATTGTTGGCCTTGGAGCAAGTGACTTTTCTCAATAGTACCTTTTTCTTTAGATAAATCACTACAAGTCTTTTTTTCTTTTGCTGTTGGCCAATTCAGTTTGAAAAGTAATTTTCCTTTTCAGAACGGAAACTACAGAAAAGTCTGGTCATATTTTTCTTTCTGCTGCATTGGATATCAGTTGATATTGACAGTAAATAATGACTACATCTTATGTAAATAGGGGAAGAGGTAAAATAAAATGGATTCAATGGAGCATATCAAATATACTTGACAGTCTGTCACTATAGCATTTTTGAAAAAGAGGGATAACCAGAATTCATTATGACTTTCTTATGAGGAAGTTGATGTTCCATCAAGCTCAAAATCATGTGATACATATATATGTAAAAGAGGAGTGGTGTGGGAGGAATATAGGTCATTAAAGTGTGTGTGCTTTCATTTTATGACATAATACTTGGGTTCCATGAGGGATACATGTCGCAGTCAAGTCCCTACAAAAAGGTTTTTATTAATACCAGTTGTTTCCCAAAAGTCCATTCCTTTTAGTTCATTTTTCTCTCCTACTGCTTTAATTTTCTTAAGTCACTCTCCTTGATACATCTGTCACTGCTATTGAATTCTTTACTTGAATCAGTGGAAAATTCAAGGAGTTAAGAATTGGATGAGTGGTGTATTCAACATTTCCTCTGTTATCAATCTGTATCCTTTGAAACCAAAATAACTCTTAGGAAACTGGAACTGCTTCAACAATTTACAACTATCACAGATGATGAATTGCTTATTGGACTATAAATGGCTTGTTGTAAAATACTTCATGTAAGCATGCATCAATATAAGCTACACAGCTACAGGACAGGGCTCCATTAATATTTAGGGCTATACCTATGATAGGGTATTTCACATTTTAGGTAGGTTATTGATTTATGTACATTATTGTTTGATGGAGCATTCTACAATAACCAAAGTTTGTTTTGTAAGTATGGAAACATTTGCAGTTATGTAGTGTCATCATCAAGAATCACATGATAATCAGGAAAGGGAAATTATAATTGGCAAAGAACCAAAGAAGTTAGATTTGCAATTATCAACTAAACTAGGTACTATGTACTTCCATATCCTAAATCTCATTTGCTGACCTGGTGAGCCTCTTTTTCCCCATCCTCCTGGCAAACCCTAGCAAGTATTAACATATTAGGTTAGCATAGAAATCCAATTGATTGAACACTTCAAACTTGCATAACATATTTCTCAAAATTTTTCATTTATAAATCAATTTTTATTGATACTTACTATGATAAAGCAGAGATATAACTATGTGTGACTAGGAAAATGCTGTCCTCTGGCAGGGAAAATTTTGTTCATAAGTCTCATCCTATTTTAAATATTGATCTCTGCTTTAGTATTTTTCAGGGGTCAGATCTCCTTAGTTTGAAGTTGAAGTTTTACTTATTAATTTATTATGACATTAAACCTACTAAGTCACTTTTACCAAACTAATTCACTACTCCCGGGCCTGAAATTTTTATTTAATTTATGTTAATAATTACTGAATGGGTTGAATGATTATCTTGTAATTAAACCAGAATTGACATTCAAAATGGTTATTAAATTATTTTTGTTCTATTGTTGATTTAAAGAGAAGCTGTGTGTTTTTATTTTTGGTAAATCATTATCAGATTTGGTTTGAAGAGAACCCAGTAAATTGGAATATTTTCCACTTAATGATCATATTAAGTACTTTTGCTGTGGAGATTTTTAAGCCTCTACTGAGCTTCTCTTCTTACCATATGTTGTCTTTTGCTAAATAGTCATTTTTTTAATACATAATTATGAAACCCAATTTCTTTGGTAGTGTCACTTTTTCTGAAACTGAGATGTGCTCACCAAAATTTTTTAGAATATATGATATTATGGTTAGAAGATTAGAACTACAGGAGACACATATTGTCTTAAATATTACAATTTTGGCGTATGGGTCATGTGAAACTGAATTTCACTTAACCCTCAAAATGGGAAGTGTTAAAATGTGATTTTTTCCCATGTCATTTGTATTGTATTAAGAGGTAATGCCGCTGGTAGAGCATCAGAAATTTAGGGTACCACATCTAGTTCAGTACACAATGGTTGTTATACAGTGAAATTCCCATTTGAGGAGATGAGGAGAAAGTTTTTGAACATTGGAATGAAGTGTATCTTAAAATAATTGTAGTGTTGCTGTATTGGGTTTTAGTTAGATACTTTGACAATAGCCCAAAATGTGGGAAAAATTTTGATAGGGGATCCTTGAATCAGGAATTCACTGAGTTGGGTGAGCCTTAATATATGGTCCTAATATTTTATTACTTGCATATTTGACCATATTCTAGAGTTTATATTCATCTCGTGTTATTCCAAAGATTTTATTACATTATAGGTAATCATAAGTTATCCATGAATATTTTCGATTTTGTCACAGAGATGCACAGTACAGTACCTGCTGCCTTCATATGCCATATTTTTGAGAAAAGTAGACTGGAATACTGTTTTTTTTGTGATAAAACCATATTTCAATTATAATCCTGGGATAAATGCAGTGGTTATTTATGCATCTGTTAAAAACGTGCATCATTAGCTGCTGATAAATATTGAGCAGCCTTGTGTTTGACAAAGAAATTTCATGGGGTAATATCAGGAAGTGGTGAACGAAACATACTTATAGTTTTCTCATAATTATACCAATATGGCTTTCCAACAATTATACATATGGTTCTCAAATATTATTGTTTCATGTGTAGTTAGGTACCATTATTTTCCTGGGTAACGTGAATATTGATTATTCCATGAATTGATTTTTGTTAATAAGTACAAAAAAGTGATACCAAAGTTGTATTTCTGTTATGTTTTCCTTTATATCCCGTTGTTTTTACTATGTGCCATTGCTATCATATTATACTGTGATTAACATGGATTAACTCAAGTTGCCTATATGTTACCCAGGTATTTAGTGGCTCTTTAAGCCTCAAGTACATTTTGTTCAATTCAAAACATAATTTAAAATATCTTTATTTTACCATTTTAACTTCAAGGAAATCAAAAATATTATGTTGCCAAAAATATTTACAAGTGCTCCTGTAAAAATTCAAATTAATTATTACTCTGAGGAATGCAGAGTCTTAAGGTTTACTTTAATCTCACAAGATTTCATGATTATGTTGATATCTCTTTATTTAGTCAATAGTGGATATCATCAATGAAGTTAGTAGGTTGTCCATTAGATCGTTATGTCAGTGCAAAATAATTTGCCATGAACAGTAAATGTGTAATATATATTCAGTTGACCAAATATAGCTAAAACATTTTGTGACAGTTCTATGCTAGATTGTTGGTAAATGCATCTTTTGTTGATTAGTGCAGAAATTTTTTTGATTAATATCTGTAATTTAATCCCAACTGGTTTCATAATTGTGTTGATATCACTAAATTTAGTCAATAGTGGATATCATCAATGAAGTTACCCTATATTTTATTTTTCTACTACATTGTTATGTCTATGCAAAATAATTTTCCATGAAAATTTAATTTTTAATATGAATTCAGCTGACCAAATATGAAGACAAATGTAGCACTTCTGTGTTAGATTCTTTCTAAATTCACTTTTTGTTGCTTTGCATAAAAAATGTTTTTGACTGATGTCATTTTAAAATGGGTATTTCCAAAAGTTAAAATTCATTGGTCTCTTCAGTTATCCTTCCTGTTTGTCATTTTACAAGATTTAGGACATTTTATTTATATTAAAAAAATATACTATCCCATGCCTAATAAGTAAGTAATTTACTGGTAGTAATGAATTCTGTGGATATTAACAGTTGTAACACTCTCTCCTAGTTGTTTTACAATGGAAAAGTAATGGATTTTTTCTTATTTTTTAAATTACATTTACTCCTGTTGTTTTATTTGCTGGTAAAATTGGAAAAGCCTCCCTTCTCTAATGTTATTAGGTGCCCAAAATTTGCTTTCATTATTATCGAATTACATTAATAATTTTGTCAAAAGACTGATAATAGTGCCAGTTACAGCCTTCACAGGAGGAGTCTCTTTGTCACTTATCACCAGTTATTGTGTAGCCAATTTTAATAAGCTTATTTTTCGAAGATGTTATTTTTTTAAATTGTGATATTACTTGGATGTTTTTCAAGTTTTATTTTAGGTATTGAACGGTGATATTTGTTTTTTGAATTTTATACATGAACATTCTGGCATATATATTCCTTTGTTATTTTATTGGATTATTCAGCACAAAAATGCCTGTTACAAATTTTCTATCAAATAGTAATAATTCAATTTATGGTTCTCGTATGTTTTATCTCAGGTAAATACTTGTAAAGTAAAACATTGTTATCATGGTGAACACTATATTTTCTGTTGGAAAAAATAAGAGAGAGAATTTATTCTGTAAATGAAAGACAGTAAAATTTAAAGAGTAAGCAGCTGCCTACACTACAAACTACAGTTTTGGAATCTATTCCAAAAGGTTTTTTTGTAAAGTTGTTTGTCAATATATACTTGTGGAATTCTGTATGGAATTTTTCATTCTAGTCCCTCATAGCAGACCTCTATCAATGCTTCCACCCATCAAAAAACAGTACTGATTAAAGCTAAGTATGGCAATGGTGATAAACTAGTGCATTATGCAAAACAATTTAAGCTCTTGAGTACCAGTGATTTAGTTTGTGTATATGCATATCCGCATTAAAATTTGGGGTTGAAGCTTATGCCAATAGCTATAGCCACCAATTAAATTAATATTTTAATTAGAAACTCAAGGAAAAACTATATATTCCAGTTAGATATTACAGATCTTTATTAGCACTTTTCTTAAGAAAACTACTCTAATATTTCTGATCTGATGCCACAAAAAATTATTGAATTAGTTATATTCCAAGGAATTTATATCACTATCACTGTAGCCCCTCATTTTCAGAACATCTTCAAATTAACTTTAGCTGTCATCTTTTATAATGAATACATTCCATTCATGTACACTTAATTGTTAGTGCATTCAAAAGTATTAACCGAGGCCCAATTTATATAATGCGCTATCTTCATAGTTATGATTGTGATAAAAGATCTTCAGATGTTTTCATTTGTTGACTTAATTAAGAATCATGTTGGATAACATAGTTTTGCAATGAAGCAGAGTCACATCAGGTCCCTCCCAAGAAAATAATGGTTTTTGTTTACAGTAATAACCATTATCAAGAGTTTATATACAAGAAAAGTAGAGGCTGGAGATCAACAATCTTCATTTCCAGTTCAATAGCTGAATATTAAATAATAGATATGCCTACTTTGCATATTTGCCAATTTTCTTGTATTTTTTACTTATCAACAAATAAGTCAGTGTTCACATCTGATGCTTTCCATTTGAGTGACTCTTACAAAATCATGTCTTGTGTCAACTTGTACTCCTCATGAAAGGAAAAGGATCATTGGTGTGGAGAAATCAGTGCATTACAACGAACTTCCTTCATCAATTGCAAACTCTCCTCTTTTTGCCAAGTCACTTAGAGTAAACTCCTTCAAGCAATTCCTAACATCACTAAGCAATTGATACATGAATAAGTCCCTCAAAGTTCACTCACATCTACCTACGGTGGTAATTGGAAGGCGACCATTTAGGGCTCAATTGGCAGGTTATATAATGGATCACAGAATGGAGATGGGCAAACTTCTAACTACTAGGCAAATGTAAAACATCTTATGGAATCAATTAATATATGGCATGTGTTGCCATTGATACACCTCTGTGGTCACGTGAAAGTATTAGATTATGAAAAATTACAGTGTTGATTTCAGCTAATCCTACCTGTTCAGTCCAATGGGATTTTACTGACTGTGCTAATTGAGATCATTAAGGTCCTAGTATGAAATTTTATGCAGCCCATTGCTCCAAGGCTCTTGTGCATGCATCAAGGTTACTGAGCTGAAGCAGTTTATATTAGAAGGAAAAATGAAATTATATGCTTATACAAATGAATTACAATAAATGGGTACTAATAAGCAAGTTTTAAGTCCAGTGCTTTGAAGACAATTGGCAGTTGTTTGAATAATTTGACTGTATTCTGCATTTTACCTGTTATGAATTTAAAAAAATATTTTATGGTTAAAAAAAGAGGTGTACTACTGTTGAGAAAAATGAGCAGTTGAGAACCATTATTGTAAAACTGAGAATTTTTCAGTATAACAATTTACTGGCACCTACAGTTCAATGTTTCTATCATGTACCTTAAGAAGTTAAATGCCTTGACATTGCTCTTGACCTATTTTTATCTAAATTCATGGCACATAGTATATGTTTGCTAACTTTGGGCCATGAGTAAATATCAGAGAAGTATTTTCAGGAGAGTTTCCTGATCCTTTTCACTACAGAAGTTGTCCCAATCCATTCCTACAGAAATTATCACTTTCATGGGCTGAGTGAAGTCTTCTTGGGTTTTCGACCAGGTGAGCGAAGTTACAAAACACGAGAAGACTTCAACCAAATCATTTGCCGAGAAAGGACAAAATCCTTCAATATCATGGGCTATTTAACTTCTTACTCATTATGAATACCGTGATAATAACATGGAGAAAAATTATGTTTTTTGTGGGTTTATTTAAAATTTTTTACCTTTAACTCACATGTACTACAACTGCATTTGAGCATTCATAATGTTAAATTGTGGAAAATGTAATGGATATAATTTTGGTGAATATTTGTTGTGATACATAAATAATGTGTGAATATACATACAATAAAAGTGAATTGACAATTTCAGTGGTTCATTATTCAACTTCTAATCACATAAAAAATTTCACGTTTTTATGATAGTATTTTCAACTCCTCAAACTTTTTGGTCATATATTTCCAAAGTAGAATGTGTGCTGGAGAAACCCATGGAACTGTGTCCTTGAAAGCAGAATGGGTATTTAGATACGACGTACTTCAGAAAAATTTCATTTTACTTTATTCAAAAGGCCTTATTTTGACTTAGTTAAAAGATTACTTATCATTTTCATGCAGTTTAACCTTTGAAGATCCTAGGATAATTATTGTTGCACATTATTGTAATTATTACAGATAAATCGGTACCTACCTACCTAATTTTTGGGGAAATCTTTATGCAAAAGAACATGCCTTTCAAGGAGTGGTTTTACCTGCAAGGCACCATAAAAAGCACAATTTGATAGGAATATGTTATCAATACACTGTGAAAATAATTTTCTTTTTGGAAATTAATTCTCATGTTCCAAATAAAGCATGTGTAACAATGTTGTAAATAATAATTTTGTGGTCAAGGAACTTAGATTTGTCAAAATTATTTCAACTGGCAGATATATTCGTCAATTCAGGATAATTTCCCTTGGTGAGTAAATTTCAGTCTTTCATAATGTACTAAATTATTTTTTTCCTAGAATTAATTCCTTTTTAATATTTTACTTTACAGATGCATAGCAAATATGATGGCTTAAAGAAACAATGCTGAGAACAAAAAAGAGTAAGTCATCCAGAAGTATCCCTTCATTTACAGAGCCATTAGATTGCCTAGAAACGGCTAAGTGCTTCATTTCTTTCTTTAAATCTTTTGAGTGATGAGAGGATATAGTGCCTGTATCAATTCAACAAGAATTTTGTGGCTTTTATCCACTAAAAGACAGCTTTTGATTTCAAATCAAAGGGAAGTAATGCATAACTTTTGTAGTATTTTTCAATCACATGCTCATTGTGACTACTCATGATTGAGTAACAATTTGTGGTCATGAGTTTTGTTATTTCTTTGTGTCCCTGCACCTGTAGTATTATACCAAGTTAATTTTTCTGTGCTCATCCATGATTTGACATAAGTATTTTGGCAGACAAGGTAAATTTTGTGCCTATTGAAATATTCAACTCTAGTGATTACATTTTGAGTATTTGTTATAAGTGTTGAGTGTTTTGAGCATAAGTATTGAGTGTTTTATGCATAAGTACCTATATAATTGTTTTACAGCAATTGTCAACATGCATTACATATTGGGATGTACCAGATAAGGTGATGGAAACTTGCATAAAACTGCAGTTAGTTGTTATCTTCCATGCAAATGTGGAGTGAGAGCCTGCCAAGGTAATTATTATTCAAAGTAATGGCAGTCATTGTGAATTTCCTGTGTGGTCTTTCTCAGAATACCAATTTACATTATGAGTAAGTTGAGTTCAATTTGTGAGTTTAAAAAATTAATTGATTATTTATTCCTTAACAGTTCTTCCTTTGTGTGTACATATCAAATCATTTTCTATAACTCTTGGAGAGATTACAAAACACACCATATGTATTCACTCGTGTGTTTAAGTTAAATTACATTTTACTGTTTATATTAAAAAATGTTTGCAATGTGAGGGGGTGAAGTGGCCCAGGGGTAGCATGCTTGCCTGTGGATTTAAAGGTCATGGGTTCAATCCCCAGCAAAGGCAAAACATTTTCAGCATCAGAAATATATTCTGGA
>LYUA01001395.1:80545-91507 GCA_002093875.1 Calopteryx splendens | reverse complement strand
GGGGGGGGGGGGGGGGAGTAAGAGCAGAGAAAAACCAGGCGACGCAATTGCCCCGCTCTAATCGAGAGGTTCGTATTTTAATGTCCCGTAAGACGGGAAACGTATGCACTCTAATTAAAGTGTCTTTAAGTGGTGACGTGCTTAGGTATTATATAAACCAAAGGCTAAGGTTACATCTAACCAACTACGCATACAAGTAATCCATGTGCAAGTACACAATCAGTGTAGATGCGGGATTCAAACCCTCGACCCCTGGGTCTCTCGCATAAGGGTTGAATCACTGCCTATGCCGGTGCATTTTACGGGCACTAATACGGGTCCAATACGGGCACTAGGTTTCCCCCCATTCGGTTTTGTTCACCATGCCGATCCACGAAAGGACGACCCCTACTACCTTCTCTTACGAGAAGGGTGGACCTGGCCAAAAAGGAAAAAAAACTGATTAGAAAATTCCACTCCCCCGGAACAAAACTTTCTCATTCGAAAAAGTTGGCAAATTCATGTCAACATTCAATCAAGCGATATTTAAAAAAAAATAACAAACATCATGTATCCCTGACACTCTGGCCCTAAAGTTTGGGGAAATTGGGCACGGGATAACTTTTTCTCAAAGAAATTTAGGTTTTTTTTCGGCCCATTTTGCGGAGCGCGGGCAATTTTGTACGGGAAAAAAATAAACAGTCATTGTAAGATTAGCAAATAAGATGATCTAACATCAAGCTTAATCGTACCAATCTTGATATTATGAAGGTTTTGATGACCCCGGTGGTGTACGCCATAGGTAAAATATTCCAGGTAACAGGGATATTGAGAGACGACTACATAAAAAAAGTGATCCTATTACAAATCTAAAAAAATAAATCTCAATGAAATGATTAGTTGCGGGATCGAATTTTTTGAGCTTATTTTTTTTCCACCGAGTTAATTTCCGGTCGCTGACGAGCGCACAAGGGACTCTTGAAGCAGTCCTTGGCGAGGTCATGCCCATACAGCTCCTCCCCCAAAACCCATGGTGATAGGAGAATGTGTCCTGTCCAGAAATTACGCTTCTAGTTTTTTTTTCGACCTCTCGACAGTTTTAATCAATTTCATACCGTGGTAACGCTTGGTGGGGGATGCGGTATCCCGAGGTGACTGATTGGGATATGCCACTGTTTCTCCCCTCAAAATTACATCCCCGCCGGCAAGGGTGACTGACACTGACAGATGATGGAAGTTAAAAAGAAAATGAGTATAAAGAAAAATCCTCAATTACACTGGAATCCCCTAGCCACACTTGTTCGGTTCCTAAAATCGATTGCCATCAACCTAATTAATCAAACGAAAATTGCAGCTTGTTTTACAAAAATTCATTTTTACACTTTATGTATCTTCATTTTTGTCCCTTTGTTGGTGCTTACTGCATTTATATGAGCGTGCGGCACTTACTTGACGACCGGAGGATACTGAATCCAAATTCCGATGATGCTTCAGCAAGGTAGGTGTAGATAACCTGCGAGATTTATTGAGCGCCACATTTATCTTTAAAATCATTCGCACACGAGGAAAATATTATTTGCTCTCAAAACACAGTTTCACGGTTTAGTGAGAGGTGAGTTCCTTTGAGTTATTTCACAGTACAAATGTCATTCAAATATCAAAAAGACAATTCCGGAATACGTGACTCGAGCGAGATTCGAGCATCCGACCTCGGAAACCGCCGATGAGCTAGCCATCCGTCGCTCTTTGAAGTAATTCTTCTTCCCTCAATAGCGGGATAATTCGGGTGGCAATATATCTCCCAATATTCTTCATCTAATTTTTCCCGTTTTTCACCCCTTCCAGATATTTTCCCCTAACTCTACAATCCCATGCAAATGTTTAACTCCGCAAATTGTTCACAACCATATACAAAGTAGGCAAAACCATGCACCACAACTCGAAAATAAATTATCACCCGTCTTCTTAAATTAATGACCGAACCACTACTTCCCTTAATGACTGGTGACTTAACACTCTCGTCCGTACGTTCCAGCGGCATATTGCAGGGCAATATTTAGGTGCAGAATTATCCATAATTGTCGTTAAAACACATCAATACATTTACGTCCAATATTCTCTAAAATAAAGATTTAAAAAAACTCCTAAGCTTTAGATTTAGAGTAGCTTTAGAATAAGATTAGCTTTAGATTAAGATTTGCTTTAGACACCTAATGCCCTGAATGATTATTAGTTTCCCGGAAGAACTTTGATATTTATAAAAATGACACCATTCTTAAATTAAATATATGACGAAGGCCAAGGTTTAAGAATTATAGAAGACAAGTGGATGCGAACAAAATTTATAATATATCCACTTAAGCAGCCAATATTGGCATTTTATTTTTGCCAGCGTCCATATCTCAAAATAAATTAAAATAACTGGGGTAATTAAATACAACTATCAGTGTGCTTTTCCTTAATGAACAGAGTAGCACATGTATTCTTTTTGGCTAGAAATACAGTTCAATATTGTGAAATTTATGAATACAATATTAGAATGAAGCTTACCGTAAGCTATTCAGTTCAAGGCGTACTTTATGAGGTCTTTAATAATTTAACTCGACTTTAGAGTATAAATGAAACAAAAACGCAAGAAAAACAACTCTGAAAAAGTATGTAAGCAAAGGCAAAATGCTCTACAGTCACTTAAGTATTGAGATGTTTATCTTAGAATCATAATTAGGCAAGCCTTATTCCCACAGTTAAATTAGTTGCCCACACTATTGTTGGATATTCTCTGCGCAGGTGCTTCTGATTCCTGAATATGTTACAGAAGGCAAATAGAAAACCAAGGGAAACAGCTTTACTTTCAGTAAGATAAAACAAAAGGTTAATCTTTTTACGAGGGTGGTATTTAAAACCTCTAAATTGGCGCCCACATTTCAGCATGCAAAATCGAAAAGGGAAATTCCGACATCTTGTTTACACTCAAGTGTTTGCTTGCACATTACCGTTCTTGTTAGCAGCGAGGAATCGCAAAGCACATGCAGGTTAGTATCGGCCATTTTAATTAACGGTTTGATTAGGCATAATTAATGAATGAAAAAGTGGAAAGGGAGATGAGTAATGGAAAGGAATCCAGCGGATAACAATAAATTTGCTTCTTTGGCTCAGAACAAAAGGCTAAGTGATAAATATCGACCGAAGCTGCAAAATGTAAACGAGATTTATTGCTTAACATTAAAAATCATTCCCATTAATTACCGGAACAAGCGATTTAAGTTCTCCCCCGCGTACACATGATACTGAATCTCCTAATAGGTTAGAGGAGTAAATCGTGTTCCTTTGGTCGTAAAAGGTAAGAGTTATAGTAACCTTTCCGCTTAGTAGCTCATAATGGCCAAAGAAGTAATGACATACAGGAATGAACATGGAAAATGGATAACGGCGAAGGAGAAGAAAGAGAGCAGAAAAGAAAGGGCTGTGATGGCGGGAGGAAAGTGAGAAGGAGAGATGCAGGGACTGATAAAGAGCAAGGGAAAGGGAGAGTCACCACACGATAAGTGTAGCGAAAAAGTATTGGGTTAGGAAGGAGCGATTCTTAAATCATTGAGGGAATAAAAGGTCATGCAACACTTCTAAGTAATCCAAACGGAATACCCGTATTTATAATCTGTAAAATATTACAGAGGAAAGAAGCCGCACACGAACGAAAATCTTTCATTAAGTCAATATGGCTCACCTTCGGCCGGGATTATTAACTAATTTTCAGAGTACGAAATTAAGGTCAAAACTAATTACCGATTTCAAATTTATCAGCTGATTATATTATTTCCCAAAAGATCATGCGTGTCGAGGACGTAAATCGGGAAGGGAAAAGGAAGGTCTTCTTTCTCCGAAAGAATCATTCCCTCTCATGTTAAAAACCTTCCCGGTTCGGGACAAAAACTGCATCTCCGTTAAAAATGCTAAAATAATCCGTGACAGCAACAAAAAAATTCTTACCCGGAAATTAAAAAAACGGCGAGAAAAAACGTTAACAAGAGGCGAATTTGCAAATGTATTAATTAAGTCAGAGAAAACTTTGGAAAGGGGAAAACCGGCGAAAATATTTACCAAGGGGGAAAGAAGTTGGGAAGGGGTGCGTGGCGTGCGGTCTGGTGATGTGGTTTTGGCTGGGGGAGTTGGGTGGGGGTTGGTGGGAGGTGAGACTGGAGGGGAGCGGGAGGTCGTGGAGGGGGCGGCCGACGGAGAATATAGGCGGCACCGCCGTGCGCCCTGCCTCACTCGACTCCGCGTCTCCGCCGTCAACGCAGCCGCTGGCTCACCGAGAGATCCCACCGCCCCCTCAGGTGAGAGACCGACAGAGTTGTCGTTTGTTTCCATTCCTCAGCATTTCACATCTCTCGCAGGGAATCCGTCTCGCACTCGTGGTCCTAGCTCCAGTGCCAACAAACACCACCGAAATAGTTCTTGGGGGTTGGTGTCTTCGACCATCACGATATGTTTTCAGTCGCGCTTTCTCTCGGGTTGAAGGGCAATATCTTTTTCTTACATAAGTCACTGTTCTGCAAATGCAGGTTTTTAAATTTTTTTCACTATCTTTAAGCGAGGATGAGTTCATATTTTTCTAATATACGAACTTCAATACTTCTACTTGAATTTTCTTTCTTTTGGTCACGGATTATGTCTCATGGTAGTTGTCATACAACGAAGAAATTAACAGATGACTGACGATCTCAGCCAAGTTCAAGGTACGGATATTGAGGAGAGAGGTGTTATTTCAATCAGGTTTTCAAGTTTGATTTCAATAAGCAATCAAATGAGATATTTTCTGTTTTTAGGGCTCACGCAGTAAGGATATTTTTGTCAAAACGTAATCGGGTAAGATATATTTTTCGACGGTCGCTAGGGTATTTTCTCCTTAGTAATGAAACTTATTTTTAAATATTTCTGAGAGACGGTGTATCGCTATTAGCTTCTGCCATGACGGAAGGTTTGTCATTAAATACGCTTTAGAGAATGATTATAATTTTTCTAATAACCACATTTCTCTATGAATATCCGAGATAAGAAATCGCAGGTTACAACCGAATCAAACAATTGGTATTTTCATTGATATAAATTACTCAAAATTTAGATGAAAATTCTTCACCTCACATTCACAAGTACATCGTGGAGTGACTAGGTGTCTGCGTTGTAGTCGAATAACAATTCACCCTAATATCTTAAAATCGTCAAAACAAATGTTGACAAAGTTTAATATACTTATTAGTTATAATTTGATATCATACTATGCTCGTTCTCATCTTATTAACTTTCTTATTCAGTGCATCTAGCATTCATTTTGTGAGTGACGTTGAACGAAAGCAGTCTATCCCTCGATTGTTATTCCCAAAAGAAAGATTTTACATCTGACCATCAGGCACAATACGTTCGTTGCGCGTTAATGCGCTCTTTAAATTCCTTTGCTATTTACGCACGATAGTAATTACGTTGAGGATTATTGCTACGATTCCATAAATAGCAGTATATTAACACATACACAAAAGCGTAAACTAACCGATTTTAATTTATGCGAATCGATATGTTGTGTATGACTTTAGAGAGAGAAACTTATTAAACTATAAATATTGTCTTTAAGTGCTCAAATATAAAATCTTAATGCAGTTTACTTTGGTGAAATATATCTGTTCACTTTCAAACATCGGATAGTACTTCTTCGGATGAGTGTAATTTTGATGTGACGAAAAAACTGCATTACTCGCAACAAAACTTCTCACCCACCTCGAAAGGAAATGCTTATTTGTTATTTATATTCCGTTGAGTTTAGTTCTGCAGAAGAGTTTTCTTGATTTAATTTATAAACTCCATCAATACAACAGTATATGGTAGGGATTTAGAAGGAAATTATTTTAAATGTACTCATATTATGATAATGCAGTTAAGAAATAATAATTAAGGTGCCGAAATAATTTGTGCTCTACAGAAGATTTCTTTCCTTGAATCTAAAATTATTTTCCTCCTAGTTTTTTGCCCTTCTAATTTCGATTTTTTAGGAGCAGCTAATTTGAAATTACATATTTTTACATTCATTTTTAAACTTTGCATGTAATTATTCAAAAATAACATAAATTAAACCTTACAGTTACTCTTTAATGCATCTTGTTTTTATTGGGAGATTAATGTAAACGCAAATAGTACAATAAGCATAATTAATTACATTTGAAGGAGTTAAGATAAAATACAACCACATTTTTAAGCATTACTTGTGCGAATACAATAGTTCAAAGCGTGAATGATGACCAAAGCATTCATTAATTATCCTTCAGGAAAACTTTTGTTAGCTTTCCAGATAACAGAGTACATAGCTGATAAATGCTGATAAATTCAATTTTGAAACCCGAGTTCGGAAAATCAAATCTTCTGAGAGTTTGACTTCATAAAAACGTTAAACTCGGGTAGCCAAAGAAAATTTTACTTTTCAATTACACCTCTTACGAAGTTATCAGTAAATTAAAATGCTTCTCTGATACCTTTCAGCCACGTTTGAATCGCAATTTTAAGATAAAGCAACAAAATTAGACGATGTATCATACCTCACCCAGACCAAAATCAATAGTTTTAATTCAATTTATTTCATGGTAGCGGTAAATTTTTAAAAAAGTCTAAATCATTCAATTATTTTTTTTATACAGATAAAGCCTTAGAAAATATTTTAATATTCATTTTTCTCCACTAGTAATAATTTACTGCACATCGATTGAGTTCTGTGACCATCATTCTTAAGCATAACCCTGAATTACAAACAACATGTATACCTTTTTTCTTTACAAGGCACGCATTTTTAAAGCTGGTACAATACGGACTACTATTCTAAATGTATCTATTAAATTGCCTCTCATTATACAGTCTATTTGTTTAAAAAAAACAAAGACCAAGCATAAGGTACACTCAGTGTTTAATTCAGCTAGCACAAAAAACAATTTCCTATTCGATAGTGGTCATTTTATGTTCACAAAAGTACCTTGTTTTTTTACTGGACGCAACAGATTTCCTCACTCCCATTGGGATAGCGATGGCCTATTTTATTTTCTCGCTAAGCTACTCAGATCCCATACCAGCCTAACCACAAAAGAAAAATCCAAGCTCAAAAACACCCTGCAGAAATTGGTTGATCAGGTTTTTTTTAATTTCAATAAACGAATTTAAATCTTCACACTACTTTTTATTGTGTAGTAAACACCAGCCGTTACAATAATTGAAACACCTCCTTGTCAAAAGGCAATAGGAGGAATATTTCTCGTATATCGCACATCGCCACAGAATAGAACTTTAAAAAAATTTTCCTTATTGAAGTAATAGGATGCTACTACTTTAACTAACTACTTGTCTTTGGTCAATATCGCAGCCGATAATTCATTATTCTGCCTACCTGTTGCACTAAATGCAAGTTTGATGATGTACAAAGTTAAACCCCATATAGTAGCCCGTGAAACTACCTAGTAAATAATGCTACCATTGAAAAAAGGTATGATGAGCATCTTTCATAAAAACTGTCGGCGGTTTGTAGCGTAACTTGAAGAGTTAAATAAAACGTTACACATCCCTAGCCTTAGGGATAAAAAGAAATATATAGAGAATCCTTGATGCTAGAATGTCGAATGACATCCAAATACCTAATATTTAAGTTTCCCTACATGGACTGACGGTGCATGGAGAAATGTGTTAGTCTGAAATAAAGTGGTTTAGCACGGTACAAGAGAATCTCATCGACTGATTGGTAGAAAAAATATCACGAGGCGTCATTAGTGAATGTTTCCTTATTTCTTGTATCTGGTACTTTTAACTAATGGATCGGGGTCTAAAAAAACAAATATTTGGAATGCTATCTGTTAATCCTATTCAATCATTGCTCTAATAACATTTTTCTACCAACTTTATTCTAGCCGTAACATAAACGTTTTTACCATTCAGTGAAAGACATTTGCGATATGTGGCGAATGAATGGAGACAAGCTTGTAAGATAGTGTTAGGGTTGCCAAAATTTGGTTTCGTAAATTCGTGAAAAATAATAACGAATAAATTACGAGATTTTACTGTTTACACTTACCGTAATGTCATATAAGTAGAAAATGAAAAGCATAATATAAAACTGCTAGCGTATGTCAGTTAATTCACTTCGTCTTAATAAAAAGCAATGAATATAAACTGATTAAGGAACACGGAACATAATATTTAATTTTAATTTTCCAAATTTTTACTAATATTTCTTTTTTTTCAACCATGGGTGTACTTTTAAAAATATTTGGTTACACCTAATTTTACATTCACTCTTTTTACCGTTAATGACCGACAATTTTTCCATGCCTTGGCATGCATTTTTATACATAATGTAGAACAATTTCAAAACGCCAAAATAGCACACTATCATAAGTTATTCTAGTTATTGACAGTGAACTGCGATGTTACCGTCGTTACTTTTCCGACTTATATGCCTCGTTCGGCCAATTAAAAGTTTAGTTTTACTTCCAATTGAGGCTCACCAACAAACATTTTATAAACTAGGTATATTTTTCAGCATACGTCTATGAATTGAATTTAGCGATGAATTTTTATTGTTGACTGATGCAAAAAATAAAATAGAATTCTTAGCGTACATTAAGAAGCTGAGAGTGATACGACAAAATCCAATGTAAGGAGTTAAGCCTATCCTTAAAATTAAGATCAATGGCGATTTTTAAAAACATTCCTGAGTCCCAACAGTATTTTCCACTAAAACAGGACGAGGATCTGAAAAAATGGGTAACTTATGAGCTCAGGGAGCGTTTTCAAACATTATTATAACTCACGATCAATATATGTATGATGCAATGATATCCAATTAAACCTTTTCACCTTCTTTGCATTATCCTGCAGGTTAGACTGTACGCGACACTCTTGGTGTATTGCGGGTTGCGTGTTTTAGGATATGCCAACCTTGGCTTCTCTCTCGTATCAAAAGATCTCGCTACTTTTTCTGAATACATATATCGGTACCACACCAACGTTAGCAGAAAGAACGAGAGACGGGCGGGAAAGGAAAAATTTCAAAGGAGAGGGATAAAGGCTGGAAGATGGGGTGAGTGGGTGGGGCTTTAATATAATATATAGAACCCAGGCGGTTGGAAACCTTTAAACAACCGTATGCATGACTACTTTATTGAGTTAACTAGAAATGGCGTGGCTAGGTAGGAGAGGCAGAATAGAATTAAAAAATTATGGTACAGCAATATTTATATGATGGAACGATACGTGCTTCAAGAATTGTATTGAAACTGACGGGGAAAACGGACTTCAGTAAGAGCGGTGGTTGTTGATGCATATTTAAATAAACAACTACTGCCAGGTAGCGTGCCACGACTTCAAATTCGTGGCACGCTACCTGGTCAGTGCGAATATTTAAATATATGTCATAGATCAGAAAATAAAACAGAAGTGCATGATAAATGTAATAACGGGTATGGTCTCTAAATAGATTTTTATATAAGATTAGGAATCATTTCTTGTAAAAGGGATTAGAAGATTTTTTTAAACTCAGAAACATCAGCATTACTACGAAATGATCACTCAGTGGCAAAAGTAAATAGTCGAACAGGTTGCAACGATAAAGGCCCCTTGTTTAACGTACGTAAGTATTCCGCTTATTAAATCTATAGCTTAAACTGCAACACGGTTAGTTTTACAATTTCAATATCTATGATTTATAATCTATTTCTCTCTTTACTCATATTATGTATATTTCAGATCCTTCAAGCATACTGATCTGGGGATAAAAAAAAATATAATCACTAGCTATGCGTTGCAATTGGAACAAAATTGATTTCCCAATTAAAGCTAATTCCATTAGAACAATACATTACAACGGAAAATGATAGGAGAGGGAATAGAACTCGTTGGTCTTTCTATTATCCAGCGAGAAAACAACTAACCGAGTCACTTCAACTAACCCTGATTTATTAATTTGTTGGATCCCCGATATTCGATCGTGAAACAGAACTTTAAAAAAAATAATCAAGCAAGCGAACCGCGCAGCGGAAAAAGTATTACCGTATCAAACTGCATAAATTATGCAGAAAGCATCTCGGGATGATTGATGCACTATCTTGCGCTCACCAACATATATTTTCATTTTTTCACCAGAAACTTGCGATAAGGTTACAACCAGGAAGCAAGAACAGATTGCCATCACATTGTCAAGCACTATTTTATGCATGATATTCCAGTCTAAAAGAAAAACCAGGGGCGCGGCAGTCCAGTGGGTAGAGCGCTGAGCTACTAGCCGGAGGGCCCNTTTTTGGTACCTATAAATTTAGTGGGGCGCGGCAGTCCAGTGGGTAGAGCGCTGAGCTACTAACCGGAGGGCCCGGGTCCGATTCCGGGTGACGCCTCTGGCCACTCAGCAAAACTGTGTACCATTTTTTCGGTTGTAAAATCATCCTGGGAAAACACAGGCGGTGGTATAGGGAAAGGAAATGTCTACCCTATCTTGATGTGTGAATTTCACATGCGGTACAGTGCTTAGTACTGGGTGAGCTCTACCCTCTCCAATCAAACCGACCTTCGGGTTGATTACTGTGATTTTGAACGGACCGGGCCAATTTTGACCGGGGAAGAACCAACTCTCCATAAACCTGCAGGATTACATAGGCCTCGGCAGACTATTTTTTCAGGCGGGTGCAAAATTTCAATGCAGCCTATTGCCTCCATCGTTCGCCGTTGCCATAGACGAACTGAACATGTTTCAACTTGCTACGGCTGCCGCTGACGCAATACTGGTGTCAAGATAATGAAATATGAACCACATATATATTAAGCTATCAATATAACGTTAAATAAATGTTTGGATGATAATTTATGTGAATCAAAATTTTATGGCCACTCTTAATTAAATATCTCTCGTACACTGTCTTCCTTAATAATACTATTTCACCCCCTGCCACACGCCTTTGCGGCGGCTTG
>LYUA01001395.1:9624-19851 GCA_002093875.1 Calopteryx splendens | reverse complement strand
GCGTTACTTTGTGGAAATGATTCATAATGAATAGTGAACACTTTGTTTTTGTGTAAATTGTATGTGGAAAAACAAAGTGTTCCCTATTCATGAACCTCAGTTAATAGATCAATTTTCTATCATTGCAATCGACTCAACTTTTTCCAATAAATTAGAGATCCTGCTCCACTGGATATTGTTAAAGGGCTTCTCAAAATTCACAGATACTTCTTGTAGTGTTTTAGTGGCATGTATCACTTTTATACAAACACCCTAGCAAATAATGGCCTCCCTTAATCATCTGATTTTATTGAATCATAATTGGTTTTCCACCATTTTCTTATTTTTCATCCTAAATTTTTCTTATGATCGTTCAGATGATTATCAATTGTATTCTATTGATACATGTGACAGACATCACACTTAGTGTTTCTGTTCTTCCTAAATCAAACTTAATTTTTAGCTGACAATAGGTATTTTTCTCCTTCTACCAATTGTTAGTGTTACCACAGTATTTTTGGCGTTTGAGACACCACACTTAAGATTCAATGTTCATTATATCTTTTGCCCCTCATTTTCCTCAGTATTGCAATCATTAAATTATTCTGCTTGTATTTCAGCGATCTTTTACCAGTGTGCCTTTATGTCTTTATTAAATGCAGCATGTCTTTAGTGTGACCTCTTGAGTGCCTTCCTTAATTCCAGTAGTGCACACATGTATAACAATCAAAAACAATTTACTTGATTGCAATCATTCTCATCATGCATGTCACTATTTCCATTCCTTAAAAGATAAATTGACACCATATATTACCTATAAACACCCGAATTTCAATCAGGAATTTACAATATGCACTAGATAGAACAGCACGATAATTTCTATTGAATGACACATTTTAATTTGTTATCCTCAGGTTCTGTTCACAACTCCGAGAGATGTAATATACAAAAAAACGGAGTCAGGATTACATTTAACTACGTATAAGTCTTCAAATGCTGCATTACAGCATTAAAAATTAGAAAATGTGTTTAGATGGTAAGTTTATTGTAATTTAAGAAGAATAAAAAAATTGGATCTTTAATTTTTACGCATTGGCTCTATTCATGAATAATTCAAATTTGGATAGCAGAGTCATACTTTCAAAATGACGTAACATTTCATTACAAACACTATCAAAATAGCATTTAGGGCAATTAAGGTTCTAAAAATTCAACTTACCTGCAAAAGTTTCGCTGACAGCTTAAGACCTTCATCACTTTCAACACTTTGTGCTGCCGCTATGCTGCTCTGAAGAGCAGCAATATTAAAGAGAATGCACACTCTTTCAAATGATAAAGATGTTATAGCTAAAAAATAGGATGCATTTTCAATTTCATTAAATTTGATTTTTTAAATGTGCAGTTCAATTAATTTTATTGTTTCATCTATTTAGTAACTTACTTAAGCTAATGCGACCCCCAAATATCGAGCCTTTGTCGAAGGCATCCTTCCACTTAAAAGGAATCTGGATTTCGTTGGGTGGTACCTTGGATTCCAATGCACTTAGCTGATCATAGTAGCTACAAAATTCAGGACAAAGACGTCATTACAAAACATGGCAGTTCTGAAAACAAATTATTGCCTCGCAAACTAAGCTCCTACAATTGGATAATCAATTCCTAATAAAAATCTCTTCACTAATTTTAACAGCTACTTAAGGATTGTTAATAAAATAAAACATACCAGTTCATCATTTCCAGCGCCGTTTCATTTTTCTCGAAAGCACGCCATATAGCACTACTTCTCAATTTACTGAATTCATTAATAGCTTCACTGTACTCTTCCTGATTACTACTAGAACTATACGTGGACGATAGGAAATTTTTCAACGGTTTGATTACATCTACATCGGACGGTTTCTTTAACGGAACCGCTAAAATCCCTGCCATTGTGACCGATGTCACGTTACAAAATGACTCATTCAGTACTTCCTTTGCATCAGAACCAGAAATACACAGCGAATGAACGACGAATTAACCGCGAGCGAGCACCTACTAGTGGCAAGTAGTGACAATATATTCACCTTGACTGTTACGTATTATCCGGTTGATTATCTTCGTTCTTTGGTTTAACGTTTATTATTTTTCAATTGTATCAGGATTCTGTCCTTCAGCACAATTTAATCTGCTTTTTAAGTAAATCCATATAAATTTGAGCTACATATAACCTGTTTCCACGAGTGTTTATTTTCCTCTGTGCTATTTGCAGTCGATTCAAATAGGTGTCATGTCAAAAGTTATCATCGCTTGAAGTAAATGGATAACCGTTGATAGTTAATGAATTTGCTTTCCTTAACCTTTTCTTATTGATTTATTGACATTATAATTTCTTGTATTACAGGATTACAAGAGGGAGCATGACATTGATAGAAGGTATTGGTGATGAGGTGATTCAGTTTTTTGTTGTTGTTTTTATTATTGTTGTGGGATTGCTAGCATGGTGGTCTACGAGTATTGCCGAACAACCTCTAGTTCGGGCAGTGCTGGTTTTAGAAATGATGACACGACAAAGGTTGGAAACAAATCAAGTAACCAATACTGCGGGAGAGAATGCCATAGATACAGGACAAAACACTCCTCCCAATAATTTAGAAGAAGAGAGCGAAAATGTTACAACTGATGTGACTACTTCCCTCAAAGAAAATTCTGAAGTGGTATCAAACTCGAGTAGTGAAAGTATAAACCCCACTTTTGGTGCGACCAGCGAACAAACTCAAGTGACAAATGAAGTGGAATCCAATTCTACCAACGAAGAAGAAACAGATGTTTTAAGAAAAAGGGTGGCATATTTTGAAAAGCAATCTAGTTCGCCATCACCCAAGGAAAGTTCATCAAGTAACGTTGATGGATCTACCGAAGGAGATGTGTCAGACCCACAAGTTACGGTATCACAAAATGAAAACACAGAGGATGATGATAATTCTTCTGGGGTTATCAGAATACGTCTTAAGTATTTGAATGATACCCAAAAGTTGGTTGTTGGAAATCTCGAAGAGCAGTTAGGTGAATTTAAGAGGTAATATTTCCCTCGGCATGTCAACAATTGTTTTACATGAGTAATATTTGTCCCTTGGAATACTTATATTCATTTTATGCTTTAATTGACGCAGTTTATGCTCTACGGTGTGTTTTAAATGTCATGTATATTCTATTTAAAATTAATGCCTGGTCTAAAGTAATTCTAAGATGCTTTAATTTAAATGCTTAATGTCTTCTGACACTAGTATCATAAATTATATATTTCATTTCAGGAGACATTTTGGGTTGGAGATTCAAACCAACAAACTTGTTCGTTTAATATTTAATGGGCAAGTGCTGCTGAGAGACAGTGAGACTTTGCAAAACTACGGCCTTTTTGACAATTGTGTTGTACATTGTCTAGTTCATAATCAAAGGCCTGTTGGCAACAATGCTAGTGGAAATTCGGTGGAAGTTGGACAAGCAAACGGTGTTAATGTCAGGGAGTGGGACATGGACAATCAGCTGTTCGGATCTTTGAGCTTCATATTGGTTGCAGCTTGGTACTGCCGTTATACTTACGCACAACTTTTTACTACTACTACTACTGTTGCGCTTGTCTGTCTTACTGGAGTGTTTTTTGTATCCCTGTTGGGTGTTTACTTACCAGATCAAGGAAGGGAAAGGCAGTGAATGTAACATTCATTCTTACTGTTATTGGTTCTTAACTTAAATGAGACTTCAAAATGAATGTAAACTTCTAAAGACACATGTAAGCCTTTCTCTGTAGTAATTGTACAGGTATTGCTGTCACCACATATTTCTTGCTGCAAAACTGTTGCTATACGATATCATTTTGATACTTTGTATATATTTATGGATTTTATTGTGATTTGTTTTAATTTTTGTTAAAGTGCACATAAGAGAGATTGTTAAATAGCTTGTTTGAGATTATTGATTGGAATGCCAATAAAAATATTAAAAATTAGACCTTTGAAATTATCGTTTCATGAAGTTCCTTTTAAAATTATGAGTTGTCAAAAAATTATAAACGTTTGAAAACAAAATAGGTTGTCGAAATATTATGACAATCGACCGTCTTCGAATAAAGTATAGGCGTCAGCACATGAGAAATGCGAAGACGCAGGTCTAAACCCCAAGCGGGAAATATTGAACCAATCCTAAACCTCCTTATATTGAGGGTAGGTTGAAGGACATACGGGAGTTCTCACTGCGTGCTCCCGCAAAAAAAGTACGCCATATTGTTTCGCCGATGTGGAGAGATCTGATGTGTAATGAAAGCAATTTATTTGTCACCGTATTGTGCTGTTCACAGAGTTATGAATTTTGAAAATATTATGCATACTGTGTGCTTATTTACCTCGGTGTGACTTTGGGGACATTAAGTGTTGGTGTGCAATAATTGACCGTGGATTAATGTAAGGATTGATCTCCGTAGCATTGTTTTGAAATGAAATAAGTGTTCTTGTTTACAGCCGACAGATAATCCGTCGCCTGTTTAGCAAAGAATTTAATTCATTATTTTTAAGTTAACTCTATATAATGATCAGTGCGCCATATGAAAACTGATATGAAAATTAATTCGATGGGGACAAGTGTTAGTAGGACTTATGTTTTTACGCATGTTATTGCGAGTGAATACTTCGTAAAGTCAAGCAGAAATCTGAACCATCAGTTTTCATTAACATAATGAGTTCAAGGATAATAATTCCTTCAGTATGTTGGATCTCTAACGATTCAATATAACTGAATTAAGTAAACATCGTTTTGATAAAATCTGTTTTTGTTAAACTTAAGTTAACGATTCGTGGCACTTTATCAGAAGTTATTAACTTCTAAATCAAGTAATACACGCGCTACTGTGTATTATGTATTTATGTAGTTCCCTAGCATTCGTCTGAACTATCAGATTCAATGTTACCCTGGGCGTTCATGAAGACGTCGCTGTTATTTCTCCTTTTTTTGTTTTTTGGTGAGTGAAGAAAACTTTAAGTTGCAGTTTTGTCATATTTAACCATGGATAGTGCTTGTCATAATGTAACCGACTTGTAATACGCAATTTCAGAAGTTTCATACTGTCATGCTATCACAACCACACGCTGTGAGTACTACAATGCCACCCTATGTCAAACTTCAAGGCAAGGATGTAATGAGACACAAGAATGCGCGCAAACGGAGCCCGACAAGAGAAATCATTGCTATGTACTTTGGCAGAATAGCAGTGATGGAAAACCTTACATAAAGCTGAAGGTATTATTGGCCTAGACCAGATTTCTTCCTCTCATTCCTGAGTGCATTTTAGATTACAGTATTGCCTATAGTCAAGGTGTTTATATAAATTGAAAACTTATTAACTTAATGTTGGCCTTGCATTTAGAACCGTGTCATTGATTTTTCGTCGTAGAATCGAAAGAATATTGTGAGGTTGTGTAGTAGTGTTTTAACGTAATTAAAAGAAGATTCTTTTCCAATCCAATTGATTCGAAATGAATCAATGCAGTATACACTTCTGCTATATATATATTCATATTTTACTTGTGCCTTGTCTGAATGTATCAATCAAAATTGTCCCTGCCCATGTATTTCCATTCGTACTACTAATCGTGCCCACCCACATCAGAATCTTTATGATTCCATTTATCATGTCGTTGGAAGTTATTACGATGATAAAACCCTTCCTAAATTCTCAGGGCTGCTTCTTGGATAACATAAGTTGCTACGACCAGCAGCAATGCATCGAAAAAAGAGAAGAACCCATGAAACAGCTCATGTTTTGCTGTTGCGAAGGGGATATGTGCAACAGCAATTTCACGTGGGAGCCTTCTCCAACTCACTCACCCACCACTCAAAGTATGTTCATACTTACCTTTGTGTGCCAATAATGAAATGTCTACGGATGTGTATCATATTTGTAATTATTATTACTTTTTCAGCACCCAAAAAACCAATCCACCCAGCAAATCACCAAGTGTTGTACAGTCTTGTTTATACGTTTGGTTGTCTGATTGCAATCGGCATTGTAATCTCCTTCCTCTATTGGCTATATAGACAGCGAAAAATGGCATATTTCAATGAGGTAAGTTGGTATATCTTTTACCTACATTTAATAAGTTCTGTTCTGATTGGTCATTGAATAAAATTTTCCATTGTTATTGTCCCTATACATGTTTAAGGTGTCATTTTTTGGTATTTCATGCCTACATAAATACTTGTGATGATGTAAACAAAATGGTGACATTCTGGTGAGTACTATTTTGTTATGTGTTCATTCTTTTTTGTAAGCGAAAGCCTTCTATCCTATCTAAAGGAAGTCCGTAAGCATGTTTATCCAAGATTTGCTTTGTAGGTATAGTTAATCACCCATTTTAATTTTGTTAGTAAAGTGGTGCTCTGCATGATTTCAAAAGTTTCTGTGTAAACTTTTAGCCTTTAGATGTTTTTCAATAATATTGCAGAAATGATTGTTTTATTCTAATGTAGTTCATTTATAATTTTAGACCTACCTTCATTCAGTCAACACATTAGTTTAAAATAAGTATGTAGTTGCATTTTGTGAGTTTTCATAATGAACTTATAGTGGAGGTATGTTTTCAAGCGAAAGTAATATTAGGTCACATAATTTTAAAGATATTGGTGTCAGAAATTGTTTCTTATGTAGGATTGACCAAGCTTTTGTATCAACCTACTTAGATTTTAACAGTGTTCATGTCCAAATGGCTATTCCAACTTTCAGCTTTATTAGAAATGTCATAGGAGAATCTAAATGCTTCCTGTAAATATTTTCACTTCTTGGTATTTAAATAAAAGTATGGACATGGATTTGGAGTTTAACAATGCATATGGTGGTAACACTAAAGAAAAATGATCAAAATAAGGTTTGAAAAAGCAGTTTCAATGATATTAGATGGAAATTGCAATGCTGATAAGTTAGGTTTTCATGGTAAGAAACATCTTTTGTAAAACATAGCATCTATTATGGAGATGGAGTTTGAACCCATTACCTTTGAACTGTCTAGCTAGTACATACATTGCTTCCTGAGATAATGGGTCAAGTAGTGTATATTTACTGGATTATATAAAACCATGTGCCACAATTAAAATAATGATTGTGAAGGCATAACTGTGGGCACTTTTAAAGTTCGTAGCAACAAACGATATTTTACGCAATGGTAATAATCAACTTAGGACTACACATTTTGAACTCAATAGGAGCATGTTGTCTAAATTTTGATCAAAATGGTTGCAATGCATTCTTATGCCGGTAACATTTTCCATTAAAACACTTTTATAAAAGATATTGTCTAATCTTCTGTAAAATGTGTTGTCTTGCTCACTGTAAAACGTTTTTTAAAAATGAAGTCCTGCAGGTCTGCCATCCATTAGATGTCTGTAAAAACTCTTGAATTTTTGAAATGGTTTCACTGCCTCCTAACAGGTAATTACTATACTACTTCAGATATTTCCCAGGCCATTATAGTTTTGGTACGTTTTTTTGGTAAATATGCCAAATAGGTGACTTCAACGCATATAAGCCTTCATCATTTTGATATTCATCCAATAATAATGAAACCACTTCATTTCTCCAACTGCTTACTGTCATCTTCATCAATCGTTAACCTGTTGTTTTCATATACAAATAGTAGGTGGCATCATTACCACAAGGGCTTATATAAATAGAACCAGCTTTATTTTGTAAAATGTTTTATAAAACCCAATTTGTTTAAAAGTTTTATTTTGAGCAAGCACAGTTCCTTAAAATGTAAGAGATTTAAAAAAATGTTTTATGCAAAATTTTACCAAGAGCTACAGGCATAAGGCCCATAGTGTCTGCTGACTTTCAATTCTTATCTCTGTCACCTAACTTGAAGGTTTCCTACCGGTTCAATCTGACAAAGAGTTCAGACTGCTCATTAGAGAACAGGCATATGCACACCCTCTTAAAGACATCTTCAAGTTAGCGAGTACTTTAGCAGTCTGTTTGGACATAACTAGTGGTTATAAAAATGATATTTGCCTTTAACTAGAAATTCAAGTTAACCTTCATTTTGATGAGACATAATAAAACTGGTCCTCATTTAGTCGCAAAATGCTGACTCACATATTAATCAATTACTATTGTATAAAATAATTTGTTATTATGGATGTGTCCACAGTTGCACCTGATTATTAATATTTTTTTAAATTGATATATTTGTCCATTCATTCTGTCTGAATATAACACTGGCTGCTCTAATGACATTTGGTGTTTTTTTTTCACTCCAAAATATTAGATTAGGTTGGTTAGATTTCATTTGATCTGACTAACCAAGGCAAGCAAAATTTCTGCCAGCATAGTTCCAGTATGTCAAAAAAACTTCACCGATAAAATTTTCTCCTTGGAATCTTGAAATGTTAGTGATCACTTTTTCACATTATCATAGCTGGACCATATGTACAGTTTTCCATGTTTTGAATTTGAATGAAACTTCATTTTGAACATGAAGGTAGGGGCAGTTGTCAATCTTAGTTCAGGGGCCATTTGGGTAATTAATGGAAGATAAGTCATATGCAAGGCTAAATTCTTCCTAATCTTTAAGTAGGAATGGTTCCATTCTTAATGCAGTCCATGCACTTTCTTGTAAATACTTTTGAGCAGTGCATATGATTTTGGAGAGTACTCGAGAGTTTTCATTTTTTTATAATTTAATAAACATAATATACATATATATTTCTAAAAAGCGAATTACTGTGGGAATGTGCTAATGAGGTTGAAATACCTTTAATATGCCATTCTCTGAATTTGCTTCAACATATTGGATGCAGGGGAAACTTATGTTTGACATCAGATTACACTTGGAAAATTTTAAAAGGTGTGTGTTGTCACAAAATTTGGAAAGAATTATATCTGTTATTACAAATTTTCATACTTCATATTCATTTAATTACACTAAAACACTTTATGGGAATCAAAAGCAATGCAGTACAAATTGCTTATTGTCTGTGATCAAGGATAAGACAATCACAACTCCACCTATTAATATGTTGTACCCTGCATGGATGATACTTATCTTGCATGTTCATTTTCCACTGTAAATGATTAAGTATTGAAATGACCTAATCATGAAATGATTGTTATTGATAGCCTGTGAAAGCATTCGTGAACACAGAGAATGATCTCTACCTACCATTTTGTAAAAATGTTTGCGAGTTCAAAATAGCTCAGGTCGCTTGAATTAAGTTAATCCATTAAAGCTTTTCATCATAGATGTATATTATTATAAGAGGTCATGATTAATTAAAGTATTTTTGCTATAGCAGTTTGTTTAGTTAATATGTATCTGCAGTTGAGCTCGTATTGGCATGAGATTGCAAGATTTAGATTTAATAATAAGATATAAGAAGACTGTTATATATTCTATTACCAAGCAAAACTATCACAGCCTTTTTTAATACAGCAAATATTAACGGTAAAGTTTTTGTTGTTAATTTTTTCTTGCTTTATTTCCGGTACACTAATTGAATTACATCATTGTGTTAATTTTATCTTAAATATAATATGCTTGCACAAAAATGTTTAATATATGTAATGTAGCTATTTTCTCCTCAAATGTAGGAAATAAATGATTTTAAGCTGTAATTAATAAACAATAAATGTCCAAAACATAGGTATCTGGCCACACCCATGTATAGTAACACATTTACCCATTAAATCAAATGATGACTATTTAAAAGTTTGTTATTCTAGTGTAATTGCTGATATATACATATTTGTAATAAAACAATCACCTTGCTGCAGTTTCAAATGCATCAGAAATCCCATAAGTGAAGGTATCCAACTTTTTAAATAATGGATGCAACAAAAATAATTTCTTGTTTAAAGCAACTGTTAAAAACCAATAACCCCATCTTATATGGTATGGCTGATGTGCATTAATATTTTCCAAAATGTAAATTTTTGATGGATTCTGGAATCTTTGATTTTGATCATTTCAGTTTAAAAAAATAGGCTAAAGACAGATTCAATATCTTGTAAAGCTAAATCCCTCACACTTCGTCCTGGGTTGTTTTCTGTTGACATGCTTATCTAATGCAATAACTGGCCTCTATCTGTTCATAGAAGAATGTGCCATTTCACAGTAAAGTAACAGGACCCATATTGCATATTTCTCCTTGGAAAACCTAGGTGGACTCTAAGAAGGTCACAATTGAAACCAGTCTGGGGCACTAGAAGTCACTTCTTTGATTAGTGAA
>LYUA01001394.1:165672-183519 GCA_002093875.1 Calopteryx splendens | reverse complement strand
GGTGGTGACCCGCAGGACGGTGGAAGGGGTGTTGGTGGCCCGCGATGTAATCCGCCACATCATCTCCACCTCGTGGCCTTCTACCTCTAGGGCCTCCTTAATCTCCGTCACCGGGGTGGTCCGCGCGACGCCCCTCACGACGAAGGAGAGCAGCGGGCGGTGGGGCGGTCCGGAACGGGGTTGGGGCTTGCGGCCGATCTTGGCCGTCACCTGTTGACCCAAGGCGGCGGCCAGTTTCTGGAGCTCGTCGCCCAGGAAAAGGTCCGCCTTGCATTTGCTAAAGTGGCTCACATATATAGGTTTCGTTACCCCCAATTTTAAAGCTGCACAACTCCAACGGATGGATCAGATATTGAAATATCCACCATTCATATTCATAATTTGAAGATTAACATTTGTGATGTCTTTCTACTTATATTTTGGAAGAAAACGCTAGCACCTGGTGGTTTTGATAATGCTCACTTGTATAGACTATTTATACAGGACTTAGAATTCAACACATAAGACATTCCAAAAAAATTAACTAGCAGTATCTCAGCTCGGCAAAGTAACAATTTCTTAATATAAACAATCCATTTCGTTTCTATCTACATCATAATTTCTGTTAGTTATGAAATATTTTGTAATTACTTGCAGTGAGCAAATTTATGTGATTACCGACTTTCTCTTCATGTAATTTAGGGAGATTCTGTGCTTTTAATACAAGTGGTAAAACTCGGCTACTTAATTTGCCAAACTTTGGCAGTAAATTAATTTTGTGTAAGTTGCTTCCTCATGGTTTGGTAAACTTAACGGTAGTATTTTTATTTGTCGCTTACTAATTATTAATTCTGTAAATCATTTTGTTCATTTGTTCATTTTTTTACTAATTGTTTTTTTGTAACCCGATAACACTTTTATCAAACACTGTAATGCTGTAATAGGCACGGAATTTAGTATTTAATTTTATCGATTTTTTAGAGCGTACTAATGTGAAAACGAGGGATTTATAGATAATCTAGTTGACCAATCAATTTATATAATGATTGCTTTATAAAATGGTCTTCAGTCATCGAATAATATTACACCACTACACCTGGTGGCCTTAGAGGTGTAATGAACGTCATAGAGGGTCCGAGATTTCCTATAAAATGTTTCAGACGATAGTCGGCCAGAGGGGCAAATGAAGAAAACTGCGTAAAAGTAGCTTTTAATTTATGCCTTCCATTTGTCTTCAAACAACCATTCGGATCCAGGACAGGACTGTAAATCTCTAAACGGCGCTTCAAACCCCTTGACACCACTAAACTGCTTCACTTGGGAGTTCAATGCCCTGAGTAATTGCGGAACGACCTTAGGACCTGATGTCATTCGTATATCCAAGGAACAGCATAAAAACCGATACATTTACCACATAGACACCAGAAATTCCCCGCGTGTAGCTGGAAATCGTACCGTTTATTGCTACACCTCGATTGGAAATAAATATACTGAGTTCAGTTTCTTATGATTTAATTTACTCTGATACATTTCGGCGTAGATATGAATTGAAAGATCGATAAAGTCTAATTTAAAAAAATATTCTTAAGGTTAATTAGTGTATTACATGCTTTGTAAACGTCGCAAACGTAAAAAAGAGCCAATGAGAGGCACTTTCAAGAAGAAGAGAACTGATTGAACACATTATGAGCCGGAAGTAGTTGCTGGAGGCCGTCCATGTCAGGAGAAAAAATGGGAATAGCTGAAGAGAAGGGGAAATGAAGAAATAGCGTTAGACAAGGGACAGGCCTCATTGTTGCAAGAAGCCTTATAGGAATGAATAGACTGTGGCCGAAATACTGAAAAATTTAATGTAGGAAGACCTTTCTCATCTCACATCTCTTTAATAGTATAACGGTCTCGTGATCTAGTCAAGCAAATTTAATGTTGGCAAAATATATCTGTCGTCTAAAGTGAACCGGGAAATTGAGGGCAAAAAAGAAAATAGTGATTCCTCTGCTGCTCTGTACAGTTGGCTCTACCTTTTTCTAATAAGCGATAAATATTTTTTTGATTCATATTCTATTAATATACTTGCAAAAGAATGATAGGAGTAATTTAATGTTGATATTCTTTAGTGAAAGCTATTTTATTTGAAAATCATGTAGCTAATGCATCAGGATCTTGTAATGAAAAAAAATTCTGGCTGGTCAGATGCGTCTTTTTTTCCAACAAAATCATTCGAGTCGTTTTGTAACAACATTATTTTAAGATCTCCGTGAATAGAATTAGCATATTGTGCTCGAAAAATTGTTAAAAAAAACGAAAATATAATTCGTACGCGTCTCAGTAAAAATTTTATTTCAACTGAGACCCAGGAGAACAGCAACAACCACACGAGATTTAAAATAATGAAAGGCAAAATTGTAAATTAAGAACTCATATAATTTTCACCCCCATAATATTTTAATCCCAGCTTTTATTATTCAAATATATTTCAGCTAAGTTATAACGCAATATGCTTCAATGTTGCTGCGGTGAGCACTGAGAGTTTTCAGGTAATTACCAAAAATTTTAATAACTAATTTTTTATTGATACAAATCTATATTTTTATTCTAAAGATAATGAAAGATGAAAACATCCCTTGGGACGTACCTGATTAAGATCTTAATTTTCTCAGTGTCTAAGTCAAACATTAATTCTTATGAAACTTAATATTTTATATGGAAAAGAGAATAAAGTTTTGCTCGTTTCATAGATTTCAAAATTCATCACATCACGGTAAACATTTGGAAACTTCATGTAGCCTGTAAAATGACTTTGGCTTTTCAAAGATGGAAGATGAAAGTACTCCCGCCACTATTTCACATCCTGAAGGTGATTCATTCACTTCAGCTTCCTGAGATTAATCAAGTCAGTTTCGGTTGACCGTAACTGTACAAGCAAGGCAGATGGCTTCTCACCGTCATTTAAGGTCCTACGGGAAACATTATTCGCCGGCTCAGTCAGCCTCGTGCTTAGTGAATTTATCGACCGTCGCCGTTTCTCATCGAGCCATGTGCATGCATATTGAGTACTAAGGTTTTAGCGGTCGATCTATAGTGTTTGAATTGGTGGGGGATCATGTGGAGAAGCGTCTCAGTTGTCCAACATAGCATAGATATATTAAATGCCCCCGATCCTTTTTCCTTATGTTATTTCTTTATTTATCTTGTTATTTCCTTATTTCCTTATTTTCCTTATGTAAAAATATTAAAATCGGTGAAACGCCTTGCTTTCCTTTGAAACCCTAGACATTATTATTTAATTTCATCAGACTATAAGGAACAATTCAAAGTGGACATCGATGGAATTGCTCTCTGTACTTATAAATGAATTGAAGTAGACTCAATCTTTAGTGCAAGAGCTCCAAAAAATTCCTGGTCGACACCTCTCTTTAAATTCATTCAAGCCCCGAAGTACTATCTTGAGGAAACATTTATCTTAAGTCAAACTTAAGTAAATGTTCTTGTTACCTTATGTATCGGAGAATTATAATATTAGAATTTACTGTGGAAGGTATATCTTGATAACAATGAGAATTAGACGCAGAATTACAAAAGGATTCAAAAGTTTTCACAAAAAATACTAGTTTCACCCGTAAAGATATCATCTGATAGATGGTGTATTTGGTGATACCTTCTGGTGATGATTATCTGATGATGGTGAAACTGCTGGTACTATAACGAAATAACGTATTTTACGTGAAAAATAAGATTTTTTCATCTCTGTTGCTAAAACATTTTAATATTTGGTAGGATTCAATTAAATACCTCTTTTAATATTGTATGCCTCACACAATGTACTTTCCCTTCTCAACAGGAAGCCAGAGGCCCAAACCAAAGCCAGGACCATGCTGAAAGTCATAATGCTAGGGTATTTGAGGTTTTACTATGCTCGTTAAAAGGTAACACACGGGGTCAAAGGAATCTATATAGAAATGGCGTTGCTTATCCTCTGCGCGTCGCAATTTTAGAGCAATGCTAAGGCTTTTAATTATTAAAAAAATATTGCCTTCCACCAATTTGAGAGAGAGGGTGCCTAAGATAGACATTCATTCTACCACTCTTATCCCCGCATTTATCCATTCCAATTCTTGGAGTAGCATGGAAGAAGAAACTGAACGACAGAAAAACTACCTAGAAAATTGGAATACGTATGGTTCAACTACACGCGGAGTACGTTTGGCCGAAAATGTTGAACTGTAACAAATAATTTATTAGGCGAATAGGACATTAAAGTGCTTCTTTACTTTCCAGTTCAGACCCTTCGTTTGGCTCGCTCGTCTCAAACCGCTACACTTGATGTTCCGATCTCAGCGCGTTATCTTTTCATTAGCCGACCCAGAACTGGGCGTGGGAGATAATAGCAACCTAACATTCAGGTGGTGCTTACCTTAGAATTGGCGAATATAATGATAGATGCAAGGTCATGCGTAGGACATCGTAATGAAGAAACGAGAGTCAGCCTCAGGCCTACCCTTAGTAATACGGTTGTGTATATTTCCAAGGCATAGTTATCTAGAGCTAATTAAACGCTTGAGAAAGGGAGACTAGGTATAATGTATCCCTCCGAAATATTTGACCAAATATATTATGGAGCAATGGAAAGGTTTTCTTAATTTAATAAAAGCTTTGCCATCTTCTATATTACGAGGTTTTACATTTCTTCACGTACATATTTGGAACTAATTTAATTTATATTTTTAATGTATTAATTTAATTTATATTTTTTATGTATTAATTTAATTTATATTGGCTATTTATTAATTTAATTTATAATTGCTCAAAAATTCAAAAGTAAATGTAATGATTAACTATAAATTGTCGTGATTTCTTTGATATAACGAGTAATTCCGATTTAGTCTATAATTAGGAGAGTAACCATAGATTTTCATAAAAAAGGATATACCTATTTGTTGATTTACGGGATTTCTTCTGTTATTGTCAGAGATATTAACACAAACTGCATGGCGCAATTTTCTTCTGAAATTGAATCCAGGTCACGTCCAGCCGAAATTTTTCAGTGTGGAAAAATACAAACGGTCGTAAATGGAAGAGGTTTTTGGTTTCTACAGAAATAATTTAGCAAAGAAAAATATTTATTTTCATTGTGAGATTTGGTTTTGTGATTGAAGGAGAACTCTTACACGTGGCGCAGTAGAGCTCATAGTCCATTATCGATCAATTTACGAGATTAATCATATTATACTATCGGATTTCGGAATTTGAATAACTTACAATAACTCAATAGAACTTCTTGAATGGAACTACATCCATATAAAGTGAATAAAAATTCCGTCCTTCTGAAGCAGGAACTTTCGTATTCCCGCTGAATTTTTCAATAAAATAATTTAAAAGAAATTCATATTCAGGAAGACGAGAGATATGGTTCAAGTGTAACTTTCTTTAAAAAAATTTCCATTTATGATACCGATAGAATTCGTAAAAAATTTCGAGAAAAGGGAAAATTTCTTCGTTAACATTTCGTCTGTTCATCTTCCTTAATGGAGTGTTCATCGCGTGATAAATTTCAGCGCAAATGTTGATCCAACGCAATGATACTCGTCGACATTTTCCTCAAGTCCTCTCCCCTATTTTAACCCTGAGTTTTTTTTCAATTTTTTTGTTTTTCCTTTCAGTGAAATATGCGTGGGAGTGGTTCATTTTGTTGGTTTAGGGAAATCAATGTTTATCAGTGTCAACTTTGTGATATTTTTCTATGAAACAAATGAAAAAATTCGTAGATTTCGCGAACACGTATTATGGTAGGTACTATCGGTCTTCAGTTCTTATGCTCAGTTTGTGCCATGGCGGCACCTAAAGATTTAAAATGCGAGTTTTGTATCCCCAAATTTATCTATTTCTTTTCCTTATTCATTGCACAAGACTAAACATTTCTGGATTTTCTTAATTTTCTGAGCACATTGGTCGCTGTTATAATTGAATGTTGAGGGAAAAAAATCACGTTATAATATTTTTGTGGTTTTATACGACTGAATGGGATTCGTAAAATAAATTAATGTAACTTTTAAACATTTAAGATCCACAAATCAGTTAATTCCTTTTATTTAATACTGGTCTCCTCTTTTGAAAATATAATGATATTGATCCATCGGAAACTAAAGAATGATACCTTTGTTTGCTACGCAATATTTTATGTAAAATTATTTATTATATGATGTATTAGCAATATAATCTTACTTTTAGAATATTTACGCGCTAACTAATGTCCAATGTTTCCTTCACTCTTTCTACATTCTCCATAATCGTATCAAACCCACTATTTTCAATCTATCCTAAATAAGACAAACTCAGCTGTTGCCCTTTCTCCCTGATGATTGCTACCTTTAACATATATATTCAATATATAGATTCAAAATTACTTTGGACAAATGAATCTCCAAGTTATACTAAGGAAATTTGCTATATTTAGTGGCACGGATTTTTACTCCATTGCTTATATTTTATTAACTGGAAACAAAAATGAGAGTATCATGCATGCCAAAAACAGCTTTAAGCATGAAACACATTAAATTTTGCATATATACCGTACTGAATTTGTTTTCTACTTTTGCAATAATGTTTACAGCATGAATGCAGTCAAGTAATAACGCGTTAGCTGTTTTAGTTCCGAGAACTCTTTACGAAAAATTCGAACTTTTATGCATTGGAAGCTATTTATAGCAGTGAAAAATCTATTAATGGAATTGAAGGAAATTCAATTTGCATCCCATTAACGGGTGGCGTAATTTATGAGTGAAAAAATTAACTTCCATGCAGTGAGATGCTTTACAACCCTCTCAGAATCTTTCAAAAAAGTATCCCGAGTCATCTTTCACTGAAATTTTGAATATTTGAGAGGGTCTCGAATGCTAAGTTGATAAAGCAGTTGAAGTTTAAATTTCCGTCAGGAGCAGCGCGGCGAAATGGACTTTTGGAGGGAGGAATCCAAGAAACTATTAATGGGTGTCACTTTTGGAGTTGAATCCTGGGTGGCTTCCTTTTTTTTGTTGCAGCGTAAACTTTCTGGCTTGCCGTGAGTATCCGCGTTGCAGTGTTAAACCGGTGAGGTGCCCCAGTTTCTAACTTCATCTCAGATCCTAACTTCATCCCATTACATTATGCATTAATTGTAAGTCCGGCATATTAAGTGGCTCATTGATGAGGGAATAATAACAAACTTCGTAATATATAACACAGAATTTTAAAAACTGATCACTCGGTTGTGAAATTCCCGTCATTTTCAAGACGTGACTTGTAGTAATAATTGTAGAGAGTTGCTGTATGTAGGCAGAAGAGGGAGGCGGTAATGGGGGTTAGGGTGGCCACTTTACTCATTGAGGTAGGGTTGAGGGGATTAGAAGACGTTTTGTACGAGTTTGGTAAGCTATTGGACATTTTGGAATGGGGGTGGTGTGGTGAAAATATTGCATAGACGTCATGGAAACGGTATAAGCAGTAAGGAGGTTTTTAATAAGGGACAATATCGCGTATCACCCCGTCGTTGGAAGATTTAGTAAAATTCTTCAGTTAAAATTTCAGAATTTTCTAGTTTCTTCCTTAAATTCAATCATGCCTTGCACTTACACACATGTTATTTCATAGACTGACTCCTTATCACTAGGTATCGAAGATAACGACAAAAGAGTGTAAATGGCTATGCGAGTTTTGGGTAGCACTTGCGTTTTTTGATTTCAGTTGCCATTTAGCAACCATTTTATACAAATAGCCTTTCTCTTGCTTCAGAAAAAATAGCCCAGTTAGTGAGGAAAAAATCAGGTACCCATTATAAAAATTTCTTTTGTAACAATTGTGATGTTGTAGTTGAGGTCTCTAGAGTCATACTGTGTCGAATATGTAAAATGTGTGGAGAAAGATCCCGTGAATCTAATTGGGATATGCTGCTAATATATCTCAACCGGCGATACTATATCGACAGGCGGTTCTTGTCGAAGTGTGAACCACTTATTCCATGAGCAGTAGGCTCCACATGACAGTTACTCGAATTACCGATTAATGTTGTTTCACAAGTGTTCACGGAAATGCTTGGTCGACGGATATATTCTGTAGCTACTCTCGCGAATAAACACTCATGAGCGCGGCGTGATATCTGTAGTGAGCGTACTCAGCACCACCGAGGGAGTCGTGATCGCCTGATATATTGTTTTACGTTCTACCTACGTAGGGTTGCAGTGTGTGTGTGAGTGCAGCAAGGCCGTTTGCTCATCCGGCCGAAGTCGTATGACATGCGAGGATAGCAAACTGTGAGCATCCAGTGGGATTTCTGCCCTTTCGGCCGGCCTCCCCCAAGATGCGGCTCGCAAGTCAGCGGATCTCAAACATCGGAGTGGATTGTAGAGAGAGAGAGAGAGAGAGAGGGAGGTCTCAAGTGTTGGATGAAATTGAACAATGTCGTGCAAACTCCCGTAGCTTGGGCGTCACGGATCGTTCAAAACGTACGTCTTATTCGCCCGAGTTGCAGTGGTGAAGTTTGCTTCTGTTGATTGATAGTTTTTTCCATCCTAAAACAATGTAGTACTTAATAAGTAGAGCGCCATATTTCTTGAAATTTGATCAAATGGTAAGATATCCCAGCATTCAATTCAAGGAAAGTTTTTTTTTACAAATTCAGTTATCGGTGATGGGTAAACAAGCCCATAAATGCAGTAACCAATTATCTACCCGATACCTATCTCACATTAAGATATTCTCAATTTAAGCACACTAGGGATAACTAAAACTTATGTATTTAGAAGAACGAATTAAACTCATAAATAAAAAAATCCATGTTCCTTTCACAGAATGCCAACCATGGAGCTCTCTCTCTGTGCATTATCCGGGGATATCACTATTTCATGAGCGTTGGGATCCTCCGACCCTAGGGTTCTACACCGCATTGGATTCGTTTGTTTTCGACCCGAAATACCAGTCGTAAATTTGCTGTTCGAAATCGTCAATGTATCTTATTTTTTGTCACGTGAGATTGGGTAGAAGAGAAAAGGAATGAGGGAAATGTGTGCTTCATAACCGGCAGTCGGAGGATGGGGGGAGGTGGATTTTCGGTTGGCCGAACTCGCGATCGGGTGATGTTGGACTATATATCGGCCCTCTCTCATTATCTCCTGTTCATATTTCCCTCCATACAGAAAATTAGTGTGAGAGATCGTTCCAACTCGCATTCTTATACTCACAAACGACAAAGGACACGCTCACATAATTTCCGGCTTCTGCTCGTTGTGGTCCCAGCGGAGTACTGGCTGCGATTCCACTCCCTCTTTTTGGGTAATAAGCACAATACGATCGATTTTCCATTGGCGAGGGAATAAATGAGCTTATATGCTGCTTAATTGTGCTATGCGCATCCGCTTGTGTCTTTTATGAAATTAATTGTCCTGAGCACACGGAGAAGGAATACAAAATAACGCACAAAGGGAATAAGTACGAAAAGGTACTCGATACCCTTATTTCGCCCATCATTGACTTGCTTTTACTATTATATTGTAGTTGAAAATATCCTCTATTGGATGGTTTTACAGTTTAATTATAGGCATATTTGATTTACATATAGATTTCTTTAAATGAAAATTTTTTTTCTTGATTTATTTTCGCAAATAATGCCATCAATCGGATCTCTTAGGGAGGAATGGAGATGTTAAATCAGCTATTAATTTTAAAATATAATTCTTTATAAATGATTCTTAAAAGCTAATACAGTTTCAAATATACAATTAATAATGAAATATATTTTAATCTGACGTTTCACACATATGATCAGGTAAAACGACAAATTTTCTATTACGTTCGAAACTCGATGTTAAAATTCTGCAATTTTCATAGAGATACCAAAAAGATTAATTTTATAAATGAAGATAAAATTTAAATTTACACGAAGTCTATGTATATATTAATTAAATTTTGAATTCACTTCTTAAATTATTATTCATAATAATTTGCTAACATTTCTAAAATTAGACCAACCCCATCAAAATGTAATCTGAGGTAAAAAAACAGAATTAAACATTATTTCATTATTATTTAAGTTAATACCATGCTAGAGAAGAGTCGCTGAGAGAGATGCTGGCACTTTTGGGAAAATTTGTCAAAGTCGNNNNAGTCGCTGAGAGAGATGCTGGCACTTTTGGGAAAATTTGTCAAAGTCGCTCATAGAGCTCTTTAAGGGTTAACCTACTTATCTGATTGAAATTCGGTAATTTCCCGCCATTTACTGTAACGAAGGCTAGAAAGCCTATTTAGTTTCTCATCGAAAATTACACCTTTCCCAATCTTTGTCAATTTTTTAGGTTGGCATTTTTATTTTTGCACTTCTATGGTGCTTAATTTTTTTAACGAGAAAACGTTACTCTATTTTCATATGTCCATTTGTCAGGGAATAGGATTTTTTTTATCAGCGGTCCGAACACTTCCAAAAATATTCTTCATAAGGATTGTGGTTTCAATAACTATATATGTTCATGGGAACATAATGATACCTCCAGATGGAGCACATTGATGCGATATTAATCCGGTCAGTCTTAGTTTTTGCTCAGGGGCGTCAGAGCCTTTCGAAAAAGTGTAAAGGGCCAGCAAGATACATTACATAATATCTAAACATATAGTTATCATCATCATAAGATTCCTAACCTTCCATTTCCAACAGGCCGGATAACTGAAAGACGAGAAAAATGATAACTTTATTACTTACAAAGGGTATTTTCATTTTAAGTTACATTCGTGTATAATGGGGCAAGGACATGCCTGAGATTTCCACAGCACTCCACGTGGAATAAGAAGGTTGTACACTCGACACGTTGGAGCTATTAGAAGTACTCCTCCTCTAGTATTTTCGCCTGGTAAAGGCAACCCCTTCCCTTCTCGCTTCCGTCCTTCCTCGGCTCTCATATCCCAATGGGCTTCTGCCCCCGTCCGCACGCCCGCCAGCCTTTTACCCTCACCCTACACCCTAAATTAACTTGGGGAACGTGACCCATGAACGTTCCCCTTCCTCGTTTACAAACCGCAGCTCATCTCTCAGACTCCCCGATTCAGGCAACTCAGACTGCAAGGATACTTACTTGCCTCAGTGATTATTGTAAATATTAGCAGGGCATTTTGATGGCCTGATGATATCTTAGTAGCCGAATGAGGAAGTACTGATTGAAAAGGTTTCCGAGGAATATTTAAAGGTTATTTCATAGTATGCCATCATCATATTATCGTAATAAGGTGCGCCATAAGATCGGAAAGCTTAGGGTAGAAACTTTTCAATTATAGTTTTTTTTATATTTTCCCTGTAACTATTTACTCTACTTGCGCGGGGTGGCTAAAGTTAAATATTTAAAATAAATGTTTGTCTCAAAAAGTTTAAAAAAAAGTTTTTCTCAATCTTTTGCGTTGAAAATGTAGAACTAATGTCTTACTTTCCAATCAACAAGTTCATTGAGGATCTGTTGAAAAATACCAATGTTAGGTTAACCTCAACACTGTGCTATAATAGGATGGAGGAGTGCTGATTTCTGTTCATTGTGGTAGATTTACGAATATTTGAATAAAATAGGACATTTAATCTCGCTTCCAAGCGGCCTTAGTAAAATTCAAGTATTGCTTTTTATCAAACGAGGAAGTCTCCTTGATCCCCACACATAAAGTTAAAAAATCCTTTTCAGTACATAGCTTGAAGCTTTCTTGAAAAAAGTTTTTTAATAACGAATCATTTTTATAGGGATATTTTAGAGAAATAGTGCAGTTTGTTTATACAAATTATGCGCTGGCTTAGAACGTTTTTGCATCGTCGTATTTATCAAACCTACTTTGTTAAATTGGTAAAAGAAGCGAGTAAGTACATAGTCGCAACCATGGAAGAGGTGCTCGAATGACGATGGTCAATGGAACTCGTTCACACTAATATCCACGCCCACAAAGCCACCACGAGAGCATGCAAAAGGGGGTTTTAGATCACCAAAAATTTGTAGTGCTGTTATTTATTGCCATTAGATATCACTTTAATTCCAGATCGTTTGAACTGTGGTACGGGAAGATGTATTTAAGTCTCGTGGTCACGATTTCTGCGAGAAAACTTTAATGGTTCTTTAAATAGTTTTTTTGTTAGTTTAATTTCTTTAATATTCTCATTGTGGTCTCGTCTGTCAATGATTTGTGCATTCCCTCCTTGTCAGCATTGAACTCGAATGGTTTATACATGCTTAACATAGTATAAGTCTTGAATGTAGTCGTCTCCATTGGCTCCCTCAGAAGGCTATCCAATACTAATACGACGCCGTGTGTTTATGAAGAGTTTATGAAGATTTTTCATGAAACTTGAAGCATGTATATGCTTATTGTTTACTTCAAAAAAAGGATCCCTCTCCTCAGGATCTGAAAGGTGAGGTCCGAACAACGCGAAAAACACTTCTCCTTAACTTAACGTAGCTACTGCTGGGTTGCGAGTTTCGCCCAGCTGGTGGTGTTTAACACAACGAGTTATTCGGCTTGGTTAAAGAGTTACACTGGCCAATTCCAGTACCTTAGATCGAAGGTAGGGGAAGGAAAGAATTGGAATGTTGAAATATGTGGCCTTAGAACTTTGAATGGGCTCGTTTTGTGGGTCTGGTCTACGGAAGATGGGCCCATACAAAAATGTTCTCGACCGTAGTAGTATGTTTAGTGAGGCAAATTTCAGAACTTTCCCTTTTCCAAGTCACCTATGGTGTTCACCGTTGGTTATTACTTAGTAGTATTCATCTTAATTACCCTCATACTGCGTAATCGCCCACACATTACGTAACCAAGAGCCTTTACCTCCCTCACACTCACTTTTGGTGTCGTTTCTCAAACATGTAGCCCTTGTAGATTGTTCATATTTAGCATTTTATTGCAAATATCTGCTATAACGCTCAATTCTATATCTCCATTTCAATGGGTGTGATTTAAAATGCTTTACAACGCTAGAACCAGAGTAATTTTTGGAACTGAAAAGATGACTGTTTTTATAATATGGTTTTAATAGCCTCCGTTTTCAGAGAACTTGAAAAAATTTATAGCTTTGAGAAATGGTTTTGATAGATCGTACCTACCAGAGTAAAAATAACTAGTCGGGCCACCTTAATATTAATCTGTTGGTTTTATAGTGAGTACAATTTTATTGATGTTACTGGAATCATATCCATATTTAATTGCATCGTTTACGTATCTGAATTTTTATCTATGTAATCTATTTTTTATTGTCTTGCTAAGCAAAATAGGGTTACTAAGCCTTCCTTTTGGAGCAAGAGTCTGCGAGCAACCTGGTGCCAAAAGAAACCTGGTTTTTGGCTCTACTCTTTGAAAATCCACCATAATTGCGTTAAAAATAGTTCATTAGGTCGGGAGGATGTTCCTGTTACGAAAAAATGGTGTTGAATTGAATTTCATTTGCGAAAAGGGTGGTTTGTTTTATTTCATCGCAGCCTCCCACCGCGTGACCCAGTGGCTCCTGACATAAAGGCAGATCTATAATTATTGTGGACTACATTTATAGGTTTTGATCCTGCACTGGAGTGTCTTTTTCACTCCATTAGAACAAAAAATGTCCACATCCCAGAGTTCGGAAAATAATATTGCCCTGTCGATGACAAATGAATCAGTAAACTTCAAAGCGAAGCGTGGTTTAATTAAGGGTTGATTTTCCTCCTCCCTGGGTCGAGGCATTTTCCCGCGATCCTCTCGAGTGTGGCGGATTCACACGCACCATGGTGAGCGAGAGAGAACGTGGGCGAACGGGATTCACCGCGGAGGCAATTAATTGCGCCGCTTTGCACTGGCGGGAGTTCCACCCCCTCCCTCAAGGCCCGTTTGAGCGATCGCCCCTCCTCGCCCTCGCCCCCCTCCCCACACAGGCACACACACCGGGGGTATCGCCTCCCACGAGGATCCCTTCACGTAAAGCCCATCATTCAAACCGGATCAAAAATTACCTCCTTAGTAATCTAGGACTTCGAAGGCATCGCCAGGAATCGAAACCGGACCCTCCAGTTAGAAGCCCAGGCACTCTATCCAGGGGAAAATCATGCCTCGTAAAATTATGTACGATGTAAATGATTGTTTAAAGCAATTATTAAAATCAATTAATTGAGTAGTTTTGATTTCAGTTATTCATATTGCAATCCGGTTATGAAAATGAAGGGGAATTACGCAAATATTCTTTCGCTGTATTTGAAGTAGGTTTACAATGTATTCATTCGAATAAATATTTAAAGTGGGTATCAATGATGTGATTGCAAGTGGATATTAATTTCCAATTTTTAATTTGAAATTGGAAGTGTAATTCAATGTTCGCAGTAGTATGTAATGCCAAATTAAAGATTTATCACCAAGGTTGATGCACTGCTGATCAAAGGCCTGAGTATATGAGAACCTAAGTCATATTTTTTTTATGTATTGAGGTATCATTCGAGAATTACTTCATGGTTTTTAGCGATGTCGCAGAACGATCAGTAATTCAGTAATTACAGAGTGAGGCATAGAGGAGGCAAAGGAGGGTATAACGAAATGTCGCGTCTTATGAAAAGTGTTAAATTTTTTTGGGCATAGGTTATTCATGACACATCGTGTAATTCTTTTAAGAACTGGTTAAAAAATTGTTTTAGTGAGATGCCCTTAGTCACAACGGGGTTAGATTTTCTATGATGCAATCTGTCAGCTCCCAAGCGCAACTTCACTTTCAGAACAGTTGTTGTCATGGCCATTTTTGAGTTCGTGATAAATTGTTGCTTGCCGATCTGACAACTAAAACGAAATGGAGTTCAACATTACGGCCGAACCACAAATGTTACATAACGCGAGACGCCGAAAATATAATTTTTTGAGAAATATATTTTTTTAATAAGGCCCTAATTTTTGTAAAAGAAATTATGTGTGCATGTTATTAGGTATTCTCTATATGTTCGTCATTTTCAGATTCTACTAGTTTTTCTCTATCACGTAGGCTTATTAACTTTAAAACCATGTTCCGTTTACTATTATAGTCTTAAGTAGTCGCGGGCCACTGTAACGATACGTAGGTGTTCGCGAAAGTCCAACACGAAGATCGCCGAGGTGACCCAACCCCTATAATTTCCGAAATGTAAGACGTTTCCATAAAAATATCACGTAGATTGCAGAGCTTTTGGGAAGGAGGTTGGATATATTTAATCTTCTCTTCTGCCGTGAGTGAAACATTTTAATCGACAAAAATCAAAATTCATGACTGCTCGAACCCGGACGGAGAGGATTCTGATCGCAATGTTATCCTCGCGAACCGGGTAGGAGGCCTGTCAGATTAAAGGGGGAATCATATCGTGAAAAAACACTACCCACCCCCCTCTCTCGAGTGCTACCCTGCCCTACCATGCAACCCACCTTTTTCACCTCTCCGGAGTACTTTCCGTGCGCTGCGAATGAGAGAAGGGGTGATTTTAGAAATCGGAGAGAGACAGAGAGAGAGAGTGAGAGCAGGAGTAGCACTTTGGTGTTTGTGTTTATGCGCAAAACTAAAAGGGCTCCAAAATCTCCCCAATGGGGACGGCTGTGCTTGGCGTTCGGATAAAGTCAAACACACCAGCAAGACTCTTGGTGGTAACTTGTGTTGGGCGTCAAAAACACTCACCAAGTTACCGAGATTCTGCAGTGAATTAGCGTGTGGCCTGGCTCTCGGCGGGATGTTTTCCTCGCAAAAGGATCCAGGCTCATCCTCATGCCGTATTCGACGGTGTCATCCGTCGCGAAGCCCATTCCACGCATTATCACTCGTCGGCTTGTATTTGATGGTCTCTCTCGTTGTTTTGCTTCAAAAGACAGTTTTCGATTTAGGAATAATTCTTTAGTGATACCTAACCGAGTTAAACGAATTATCGACAAAGTGAAAATACTCGGAACATTTGTGATAACCCTGCAAAAGTATTTAGGGTATTATTATTATCGTTCCAATATTTATGTCGTTCACATTACCGTTTTCGTTCAGTAGCCGAGTTACTTCCTTCCACTGAAGATGGTGATTGTGCCACCGGAATTTCGGTTTACCTGCCATAGTTTCGTATTTTCTGCATGTTCCTATCACGTCCTCTGTCTTCAAGTCAAATTGTGCATCACCGAATGTACGCGTATTTTTTAAGTATATAAGTATAAAATAAATCTCAGTAATCAACCCGAAGGTCAGTTCGGTAAGTGAGGGTAGAGATTACCCAGTACTAAGCCCAACGGCGTGTGAAATTCACACATCAGGGTCGGGGAGCCAGTTACTTACCCTGTGCCGTCTGTGAATTCGCAGGATGCCCTGGTGCCCGAAACATGGTACACAGTTTGGGTGAAGCTGAGTAACTCAGAGGCGTCACTTGGAATCGAACCAGGGCTCTCTGGTTAGTAGCCCAGCGCTCTACATAAAGTCTGGTGTAAAGGTATATTTTTTGATTTAAAATAAATTATTATAATTTTGAACTAATATAAGCAGAAAATCACATTGTGTAAATAATATACAAAACTAGCAAAATCTTTCATTTCATATTAAAAATTTGAAGCCGTTTACATTCGTCTTGTCCATGGTAAATGCCTACGCATGCAGCACTACGCAATCTTCAGCACGGAGAGACTCTCTCTCATAAGTGTATACAGGCACATACGTTTACACACAAAAAAGAGGCATCGAGGAGATATCAATCCGTGTGCACTTCTCGAAGGGTGAGCACGTGAGACGGTTACGTTTGTAAGTCCTTGAGAAAAGTGCCATTTTTCGTAGCTCCTTTCCAGCAGTCAAGTTTTTTGGGTCATGAAGGAAAGCACTTAAAGTCTCTCTATCTCTCTCTCTCTCCGCACTCAAACAATGATAAGGAAGTAGGACTTGCTTTCCCAAGTCGAGTTTGCCCTGGGAATCAACAAAGTCGACGTGAACGCCTTTTTTCCCCTCGTCAGATTTCTCATTTGACGCGGGAAGTTTCCGTTCAAAAAATATAATCCCGTTAAATAAATACGTTAAAGTTCAGTTGCTTTCTCACCAGTGGAAAACTCGTGAGTCTCTTCTACTTTGTTGTTCCTTTACCGAAATCCTATAGCTTTCGGTTTATGTATTTTTTTTGAGATATCCGAGATACTTTCTCTAGATGCGTGGGGTGACATTTTATGTATTAATTTATTTTAATCTTTGGTTCTGGTTGTGGAAGGAGAGGGGAGGGCAGTAAAGGTTACGAAGAGCGGGAGATTTATTGGAAATCATATGGAAGAACTGAAAGAATAGGGATGAATTCGAGTACACATTGTCCTTGCCATCAGCCATACTTAGAATCTGAACAGGGGTACAGGGGCTTGCCTTCAAGGTTACTGCACTTAGTGCGATCGTGTATTTCACATGAGACCAAAATATGGGTATAAAGGTCTTTGATATCGCCAAATTCCGGTATCAAACAGAGAATGTAAGATTGGAAATCAATGAATCTTCCCTTGAATATAATTTCTGTATATGTTCTAGAGTGTGTTTAACCGCTGGGAAATGGTATGACTGAATATTTTTAAAAACTGCGCTGCGAAAATAAATAAAATGTATGGAAAAAATATGATTTATGACACAATAAATTACAAGTCTGCAAATTCAGGGAAAAGTCAAAAAAAGAGGAATGAGTTTGTAAAAGGGAGGAAAAATTTGGATACCATTAAAGAATAATATAAACATTGAATAAAGAATTAAATTTCTCTGGAAGAATGTATGTATTCATTCTGAATTCATTCTGTATGTATTCATTCTGTAAACATTCATGAATGTACTCACGTAAAACAAGACTAAAATGAATGCATGTATAAAAAATGTTAACTTTAATTTGACTTGTGAGAACCCCCTGACGAGCCAAT
>LYUA01001394.1:135308-147894 GCA_002093875.1 Calopteryx splendens | reverse complement strand
GGGGGTGGGTGGGGGCGGGGTTCTCTCTTCATCCCTTTTCGGGGGACCGCGTCAGCCGTTCTCCCGTCGTCGGCGAGGGAAGGAAGACCCTTTTTGGGGGCATCTACGTCTCCTCACCGTGGTCCGTGGTCTCCTCACGCCTCCCGCCTTCGACGACCTCTCCCTCGCGGGCCACGACGGGCCGGGCGTGCGCAAGCGGCGAAAGAGCGTGTCCTCAGTCCGCCTCTTCCCGTTTGTGACCATCCCCGCGATTTCGTCCCTCACGCTCTTCGTGATCTCAGGACGGAATTAGTTTTCCCTGCGGGGGCACTGTCCCTGTGGGGAGAAAGGAAAGTTTTTACTGGCACCGGATTGGGTGGGGGGGGGAGGGGGGAAGGTTGTGCGTAAACAACGCTGCAAAAAAAGAGAAAGAGATCTTCTTCTTCTTCTTGAGTGTTCCCCCCTTCCACCTGGAAGTGCTGATTTTTTTATGCGCTGCGGCTTGCGGAGAGCGTTGCTTTATCTTTTGGCGTTAGGGAAAACATGGTCTATAGTGGCTTATAAAGGGTTCACTTTTCGAAGAGTGGGTGAAGACACTGACGAAGAACGACAGCTAGTCGTAAATCTTTTGAGCGATAACAGTTGACCGAGAGACGATATGGGAGAGATTGAAAGAAAGAAGGACATTTTTATTCAACTTCACATAAGAAATAAAACTCTTAGGCCATATGGAACCACTTAAAGGAATTTATGGATGGCCGAAGCACTCTGATTTGATGCAACTCTTTCCTGAAAAGAGCACTTTCACAGCTCCTCACTTTGCCACTTTAGTTTATCATTAAAAATGAATTTAATGTTGAAATTATTGTTACTTAACAATGACGTTTTAAACAATCATAAATGGCGCAACATAAGGTATATGTCGTTCTAAAATGCTCTCTTTTATACCGTTGATGAGTTACTATGATTCAATCTTTGATGCATTGAATTTTTTTTTTAATTGGTAATGAATAGCTTTGTTAAAGAGCTATAGAGGAAAACATACAGCAAAACGTTAAATATTATTTATTGGAAACATGCATGCTAAAAACTCAGATGAACTAAATCTGAAATACCGAGGAGCAGGGTCCAATGATGAGATTCTTCTTAATAATTGTTGGAAATTTGAGAATCTAGCGGTTTTACAATGCTCTACATTACTCTTAGGTTCTTTTTCCTTCTCTGCAGTTGTGAATACCAAATTCTACGTATGTAATATGCTAAATTGTGAGAAAAACGATTTTCACCTGAGAATAGTATATATTTTCCAAATATTATTTCATTACAAAAATATACTAATTAAAACTCATTTTGTTACAAATATATTACTATAATGGGTTGAAAAAAATCTCTTATAAGATAGCGATTTAGAATTCTTTTGGGTAAAAGGGAGTAAAATTAAGTTTCACGTAGGTGTGTTAGATAATACTATTTATTTTCATTTTCTCTCAATAATACTATTTTTGGATACTTAATTTGAAGATTAAATTAAATGGCGCTTCAACAGGAAAAGTTTTATAGTCACTCAATTTTTATTTAATGGTTAACCATGAGAAAAAATTTTGAAGTCCTATAATTTTGTTTCCACGGATGTGACCATTTAGCCTTATGTGAATCGATTAATGTAAGTAAGTTGTGCGTCATGATTTTGTTACATTGCCTGCATTTATTTCACTGACAATTGGAACTTGGATTTGGCATTATCAAAGAACAATACCAGTTAAAGCCTAGAATTTAGTCAATTATTAAAATATTTTATGCATAGAGATACAGAGAGACGCAGTTGTGTGGGTTTTCCTTTTCTTTACGTGAAATTCAAAATTTCCCCGTGGTACATGGATACGGCTTGCTAGTTATGTGCAATGTTTTGGCGTAGCCGGGCCATTGCCTCTCAACTCAAGTAACAGTGGAGCATGTTATGTTGACCACCTTCAGCCTACCAACTTGTAGGATGTGCTTAATTTAATTAAACTTAGAAATATTGAATTCCTCTGTATACATATTTTAAGGGTTTATTTATGGTATCCAAATAATTCATTATTTTTGTAAATTTCAGGTTAACTGCACTGAAGTTCGGTGAAGTGGTAATCCCTACGATCTCTTGAAAAATTGACATTCTTCCGTAAGTATAACTATTTTAATCAATTAGGATTTAAAGGTGAAATGCCGGTGTCACCATCTTAAGGCCATTTGAAATGAGAAAAGATAGGTATTCAGCATTTGTCGCAGTTAACATTTAGCTGTTACATAAGCATTAAAAGTGTATTTTGACTCTCTGTTAGTACCCTTAGTTAGAGTTAAACTCAGCATATTTAATATCAGGAAAAAGCCTCCAATAAGGATTTAACTGGAAGCTTGTCCAGCAGTATGGCCCTATTCCGCTTTCATAAGTTTAAATATGATGTAATAAAACTCAATCTGTCGAAGTGCTTGACGAAATTGGTACTCAATGATGATAATATTTCATATCCGCCTTTATAATCGAAGATTTCAGCGTAAATAGTTTACAGAGAATCATGAAAATACTCGTAATTTGGCTTGATGAACTAACGAGCCGAAAGTCTACCTATCTTTTATCATTCACATAATCTGCAACTACATGGTTCTTTGCTGTGTAAGTTGGTATTTAGAAGACTCAAAAATGGTAGTCCAGTGATTAAAGCGCTGGGCTGCTGGCCGGAGGGGCCGGGTTTGATTCCAGGTGGTGATGCTTCTTGGCACCCTCAGCTTCTCCCAAGCCAAGTTTGCCGTATCCGGTAAACTTTGTGAAAAAGCTTCACATTGAAATGTATGGGGTAACTTAATTTTTCCCCGTAGATTTATTTCTCTCGATCTTGGTTTCGTTGAAGTTTATTTGGCCTTCAATATGTACGAGATTAGTTAACGGAATTGTATGTTTATTGTCCGTGTATGTCATGAACGGGATGAGCTGATATGGTTATTGATGGTTAGGATTTAAAGGTGATTTCATTTATTGTAGCAAAATGATATTGATCCTGCATCCACGAGTATTTTTATGTGTTATAACTTTATGAATAATAATTGCCTTCATTCCATTTTTATTGTAATGTAAGTGTATATTTCTAAATTAAATAATGCCTTGACCTCCAACGAATGCCAACCTCAACTTTTCACTGGAGCAAACTAAGCATATTTACCCAATAAAAGCGTAGGTTTATAGATTTATGTGCTCCGATGGTTTCTTTGGCGTCAAAATAAGAACAGGAAATTTCAGTGATCAAAAAAAGAAGGTATTAGTGTTATAACCGTGAATTATACGTACATATAATATTCTGAAGTGGTTTCTACTTTCTTGACTACTTGCATAAAACTATAGTTATTTACTATTTTTAAAATAAAAATAAACACTTTGTCTTGTTTCTCTATACTAATCAATAGCTATCAAATATATAACAGTGGGGACGCCTTTCATGAATCCAAGTATGCATAGATTGGCACACAGCTTATGATATGCTATCATTTTTGGCTATTCTTCGGTTATTATTATCAGCGGTCTTATTTGTTTAAATTGTAAGTTAAAAAAATCACTTTATTATATGTCCAAGTATTGGTATTTGTGTGACATGAAAAAACAATTAATAGATGCTTAGTTACAATTCAGTGAGCTAAGATGGTTTCTTATACGGATGTATTACCTCGCCTAAATGTTTTTGTTGTGTACGTTAGCAATCATTCTATTGTGACAATTTTCTTTAAAATTAAACTATCATAGCAATGAAATAACTAGGTGAGTAGATGTTCAGCTTAAATTAAATACTTATTCATTTCAGGAAGTTTGAATACTAGTATTAAGGAAAATTAATGTCAGTAGAATAGCCTGTTAAAATTAAAATATTTGTTTTCAAACGATATGTTATTTTAGTAGTTAATAAAAGTGTTTAATAAAATACTTTTGTAAGATATATTGCTGAGATGGCTTAAGATGTTTATTCAAGGAAATTATTGAGAAAAATTATAATGGGGAAGATATTGCGATGAGTCGTAGACATTTTAATGAATGAAATGAAGTTTTTTGTATGAATTTCCTTAGAGTGCGGTGAATGTATGTTGATATTTGAATGTGTATATTGCAAACAGGACAAATAAATGATTATTAAGAGTTCATATTTTAGTATGATAATTGTAAAATATAAATGGGTCTTCATGAAACTCAATGGTTATGAAAAAATATATATTCAGCCAAAAACCAAACTTGATCTCTTCTTAGAAACAAAACTATGTATGTATATAGTGTAAACAGTTTTGATAAAAAAATTATTCTGAGTAGCTGTTGAACTTAGCATCAAGGAGAAAAAAATCATGCCTTTAAAATAAATGTGAAATAGTTACCTGAAACATATTGCTTTGCCTCATACATATATTGTATTTATTATTTATTTTTTTACATAGTATTTTTTGAAATATCATCATAGCCATAAAAAAATAATCAGATAATATATCCTTCATATGGGTCAAGAGAGTTTTTCATTGAAGTTCATACAAATTTTTTAAGAATAACTAACATATCTAAATACATATCAACAAAACAAACATTTCTTATCTCTCACAATAACTCGAAAATAAATCGTGGCTTTGACATTTCTTTATATTTTGTCCTCATATACTTTTTAAATGGGCAAGATTAAAACTTTAAAATTAGTAGTATGATATGTGAACAAATGACATTCGGCTTTTTTTCCACTACTGCTAAGCTTCTTTTTAAAGTTTGAAATCCAATAGGTACGTATTCAGTAGTTAGTAAATGCTAATTATATAGCGTCATTAAATAAAGCTAGCTGAATGAGAAATATGCAACGGCAATGTGAAGCTGAATATAAGATGGGAAATAAGTCATAATACAGGCCGTAAATAAATTATGTGATGAATGAGGATAACGGATTTCGGATGGTATAGTCTGCGCACTTCTAATCTAGCTTGTGATAAGCTACTCATCGAAAGCGGGGAAGTAGGTTACAAATATGATTGATTCCTCTGATGTTTCAGTTGGATGAGGAATTGAGATTTTTTACGAAAATATCCTTGATACCGTCTTTTAGAATTGCTTGAAATATTTTTGTTTGTATCTGAGTTTCGCTAAATATAGTTCCACATCAACTAACCACGCCGTTTTTGCATCAAGATATGTAACTGATATAAATTTTATGGCTAATATGATTTACTACCAGCATTGATGGATTGCTTATTGCGTTGTAAAAAGTAACCTAAAGCTCAAAGGTATAGCGATGGTCATTACCAGTGACCATCGCTATACCTTTGTACCATATGTCAACCAAAGGGCAATGGAAATGGATGGAAATCTATCCATTGTTCAAATTTTCTTGGTTATTTTCGGTACTGCTTATGACGAAAACATTCGTTGTGTTGGAAATATATTGTTGAATGTGAGCCGATTACATGTGTAAATTTGTAGAAGTACATTGTGGACTACAGTTATAGAAATCTATGTGGTATCTTAAAAAATATAAATTAGTAAAGTCTTGAATTTCGTAGTTATATTTTCAGTTGATAACATTTATTTGAAAGTACTATTAAACCTTTTTGAGGCAAATCTTTCTTTATCCTTGAGGTATCCTGCTGCGTATTCTCGACGGTGACGCTTTTATTTGACATAAACACATACTTTGTGACCATTCAATGGTTTTAAAATCGAGGAAAACTCTTCGCCAATGGAAAATTAAATTTGTAGAAATTAGAGATACTGTTGACCTTTAGAATATTTTTCTCTTGGTATGGTGCTATGGAAATCATGTCTTGTGAAACGCAAAGAAATATTGACCACACACATATTCATTCACTGCGGAACCGAATACTTGGTCGAATAATAAATTTACCGGCAATTCAGAAATTCATCCAGAATATCATATAATGGTTATAAATTAAATAAAAGGTAATAATTCTTTTTGGTAATTCTTTTTAATCGTAAAAGAAAAAGCACCGCGGTAAATGTCTCCACGCTGATTTTAAAATGACTACAGGGCTTTCGGGGTTTTATCCGCCTCGATTCGTGTCGTTTGTTTCATATGTTGAGCTCGAAGATGCTGTCTTTAATGCCGAGGGAACCGTTGTCCGACGAGATGAGTCGATGACAAGGTGACTCGAAAACTCTGGATTCAGGAAGATGCCATCTTTTTTACTCACTCTTAAATATATGCATTAATCTATCGCGTTGTTGCATTTCACCATAGGAGTCAGAGTCACCATAAAAACGGTCTGAAAATTTTAATCTTCATTCACTGTGGAGCTACAACCCACATACCAGGGCTATAGCAAGAACTGAAGTCAAAGCTGCGGTGATATGATAAAATAGTCATTTCCCAATTTTACGGAAAATGTCTGATCGCAAAAGCTTATGGATGGTTAATCCACTGGCGTATTCGGGAAACAGCTTTGGGGGTTTCATCCAAGGGCAGATTAATCTGCCTCTCGTGCACAGGTCAATCAAAGGTTTACTGCATGCATTATTAAATACACTAACCCGTGTTCAAAAATGTACCGTTCTGATTTCCTTTATTCTTCTTCATCGCTACCTTAAAAAGAGTTTTCCGCATGAGTATGTGTATGCAACAGCGGGTTACTCCGCTTAAGATACTGTTAGTATCCTTGATTATAAAATAAATCCTCTTTAGGCTTAGTTGGGGGGTAGGTGGAAAGAGTATAAAAAAAACTTCACTTTGTCTGCTGAAAACGAAGTTAGGGCTCTAAATTGAACATAAAGTAGGTATTTATGTTTTTGGAGAATATTTTTCATTTGAAAAGAAATGTAAATCAAGTGAAAAAATATTGCTTTTTACATGCATTTAGTCGTTACAAATTTAGAGATAAATCGTGTTTAATTCAAACTATCGCTCCCATATTAACCGTCATTTAAAGGTCAAGGTCTCACCACCAGCCATGCGTTCACCTTGTTCTTGGATTCTCTTTTCCCTTCGTTATTCCCCAAGTCTTGTTCCTCCTAGAAGAGCGCGTGACCTGGTCAGCGTGGCCAATGTACGAGTTGTAGGCGTCATATGGATGATTCACACTCAGAACGAACGCAGACCTCCTAAAGCGATGGCGGGTTAAAGCGATACCGGATGAGAGGGAGTCCACGGTAATTCGAGGCGCCCCTCCTGATTGGGCGAAATAACATCGTTTCTAAATAATGATAATTAACGATGTTTTAATCCACTGAGTTTTATTGGTATCCACTATTCGTGGGGTCAGAGTGGAGTTTAAAAAAAACGATAATATCAGTAGAGGCCGCGTTTTAAGGAAGTTTTTTTAAATTTTGTGGGCACGCATCAACTCAATAAAAACATTTCTCCCTCATTAAACTCCCATCCCCACGCTTGATATTCAATTGTTTCAAATTAAATGAAAACAAAATGCTATCATGTCAACATTTACGTCCTTTCTAATGTTTTCCAATGAATAGCATAGTTGTTACGTGGCTCGGAAGAGGGTGTATTTATTATAATTTTAGATTTTGCTGAGGGCTGAAAATAAACGACCGTAGTATATTCCTGAAATTTATAAACACTAAGCTCATGTATGAGTGTACAACTGAATGAGGCAGAAACACATGTCTAAATTGTAATGTGACTTAAATGACCCTGTCGAACAATCAATGTCTTGGAAACCACTTTAACACCTGCCAAAGGGAACAATGAAGTTAAAAGGTCTATTTTTGTATCTTAAAAATTATTTAAGCACAAAAATTCCCTCAAAAATGTTCTTCAGAACATAAAAGCCAATAACAGAGCTGGAAGAATTTCCTGATACCGCTTGCAGCTGGGTTCATGTCAGTGGGCTGTTATAAAATTCATTCTGATGCTTATGTAAGTCCAAATGGTACCTACTTCGATATCGTGAAGTTTCGTGAAAGCAAAAGAAAAAATAGTGCTGAGACTGAAAATTTGGTTTAAATTGTTTTCTGTGTAAAAGAGCTTTAGTATTTTTCATGAGAACTATCAACAGTTTAGGGTTCGTGATGTTATTGGATATATTGGCGACAGCTGCATCCTTACGCCATACAGGAGATGACCACCATCTATCCGCACCACAAATAAAAATGGGTGTCAGCAATTACCTTACTCGGTGTGCAATAGGATTCCCAGAGGGTCACATTCTACCGGTAGGATGTGCCGTTCGAGTAGTTTTACTCCTTGGGCGTGCAATTCAGATAATGAAATTCTTCCAGGTCAAGGCTGTCGTGCTGGAAAGGATGCGATGTGGCACAGCTCTTTTCTTCAAAAAAATAGGCAATAAAACTACCTTACTGCTGCAATTTCATACCTATGAATAAGATAATTCAAACTACCAGACGGATGCCGTGACGCATTAGCCTGCAAAGGACACCAGCTCCTGTAACTAATTACCGGCGATATTTATGTGTACATGATAAACAGAAATTAAGCACTGCTATTTGAGTTGAAATATGTGTACTTAAAACTGGGAGATGGCTCTTGCATTCAGAATGTGCAAAAAATATATTACTATTGTGAACAATGGTGTTTTGATAATTTCTAATTCATTAGTAGTGAAGCCAAAAAGTATACACTCGGAAACATTTAGGTAACACCATATGTATCATTAATTACCTACAATTTTTTATCTAGCAAAAAAATATAATTGCATTTGATCTTAATCCAAAAATATAGTGTGTGAAGATCTATTTGCACGAGAAATCTATTTCATTTTCCCGTGTCTTTTCTTCCCTACGGTAAGCAGTATTGTAAACTTAAATTAATCTCAAGGAGATTTTTACTGGTGGACAATTTAAAAATGTATATTTATTTCCAGAAATCACAATGTGTTATGCTTTTAAAGTAAGATCTCCAGTATGGGTAGTGCTAAGCGCACCAATCAAAGAGAATGCGTCTGCCTTGAGTAAAACAATCCATTTATCGCGATCATGTGTTCACATACACTTCTGTAAAGTTCTGTTGAAACCATTGAGTAATATTTGTGATGAATATTTCGATGCAATATTATTTTGGTAATCGTTTTGAACCAATTCGGCGAAGAAAACCCAAAACGACGCGGGATGCAACCTTTGAGTTTTCGGGGTCGTTATCTCTGTAAGATGTATGAATTTTACGTATTTTTGGCCAGTGAACAGATGAGTAGTAATATATTTTTTTACCTGCGTTCATTATAAGTGAAAATAATTCTTATTATGGTGGCATAATTTGAACTTCGTTTGCCCAAAAAATTTATCATGGACTCGAAAGGTATTTCTTGTGCACCGACAATGTGTTCATGCCAGTTGTGAGTTTAGTATCATTATATAATTTTTCTTAAATAAGACCGTTATGGAGAACACGGTGTCCAGACCATTTATAATTTTTTTAGATGATACTTATTTGTAGCTGTACAAAGAAAAAAGGTGAAATAGCTTACTATGGTAATGCATCATGAAAATCCCTCTTATCCGTAAAAATAACTTTTTCAGTAAAACTATGGTACCCTCACCGCTTTGTTTACTTTTTATGTTCAGGAATTCATCATTTGACGCGTATGGGCTTTGCATGATTTTTTTACTGACCGGAGTACTTTTCATTTGCTACGAATCAATAAGTGAGAGCCCACTAGTGCTCAGGATGCCGATCCGCAGGAACCCATCAGCTGCTCTGGATTCCGGTCTTCTTTATATCGATGGCACTGTTTCATTGCTAGGGGATGATACGCGTCAAAGGGCTTACAGAAGTACAGCAAAGGGAGAGGTTAAGTGAAGCGATTAGCAGATGGACGGATAAAAAATGCAGCAGCATCGCCTGCGATCCAATCTTTGGCCCAGATTTGGAAGAGATGCTTTGTGATTGCTAATAGGAAATACAAAAAACTTTGCGTTCCACCGAAAATATATTTATTACTTCTTTTTACTTTACTTCTATTTATTACTTGATTAGATGGAGAGTACTCAGTGGTCGAACAGCGGCAGATATCAGCATCCATCTGCAATTGTGATACGAGATCGAAGGGTTTCTAAAATGAAGCGCACATGGCTTTGTCAGGAATCCATGCGATAGATCCGTAAATTTTTATGTTTTTCACGGATATTACTTTAATTTTCTTCATTATTCCCTCCGTCTACTCCACAAATGCTGTATTTCTCTGTTAATCTATTTTTGTTTGCTAAATCAGTGACTTGACACAGTTTGACATTTGATTTGCTGAATTATCTAGGTAGCCATTAGCTGAATTATTTTCCATTAACCTCTAATTCTCTGTAGAAAAGATTTACTGTCTATGTTTTGAATTCCTTAGAAAAGATTCTTCTCTCGTGATCGTTAACTCTAGGAGTTAGCGATCACGAGAGAAGAATCGTATGATAAAAGTTATCTCTTAATGATTTTTCCATTTTATTGGACCACGTTATTAATTGATTCTGGGTCATACTTCGTCATAACGGAATTTTTTAATCTTGATAACTACTTTTTATTAGTTTGAAATGAAACTATGCAGCTGCAAGATACTTTTCCATGACATGCACAGCTGCAAATTCATTGACAAAGTATTAAGTTGCAATCGAAATGATGGGACAAAAATTATTGAGATGCATGATTCTTTGTTAATTTATCCACGTATTCAAACGATATTAAAATGCTTATAGCAGTATCTTGCTATGCTAAAATTTCATTTTAACTCTTGTAGGAAAAACATTATTAAAATAAAAGTAGTGACTATCATGTCTGCGGAATTATAATCTAGTTTTATTTAATTATATCGATGAAATTATTTTGAAAAAACGTTAGTCTTTAGAAGTAAGCGTAGAAAATCTTTGCCTACACTATCTTATTACAAACTTTGTGAAAATAATACTCGTAGATGGAGTAGTCATGAGTAATTTGATTTATGTTGGCGGCCTTTTTTTAAACACTTAACTATAATCCTGACCGCAAAAAAGATCACTAGACTCTTATCAAGTAACTGTCATATATAGAGGAGGATTTTCATATTTGTTTTCTTTATGTCAGCGGGCGATATCCAGTTAAGTATTATTCGAGCCAGCGGAGTCGTAGGTATAAGCTTCTTTTCTGCTTCGTTTCTAATCTTGCTCTAAATAGTTATGGTAGAAAGAAAATTACACTTCTCCAGCATCTTTTTGTTCAACTGACGAAAATTTTCGTTTTGTTGGTTTAAAAATGAGAATTGTTGCCAAAATTGATGCTCTCTCTTTTATTATTTTTACGGTTTCCATCATCCAACAAAGCCTCTTCCTGTAACACCGTGGTGATACATTTGATCAAATCCACCGCGATTTGTTTGACAGGGCTTAATCTATGTGTCACGAGATGTTAAGATTTATCGGCCGGTAGGTAAGTAGGTACTCGCTGAAATATTGAAATTTCCGAGAAAGGGGTCCTTTAAACCGAGAAAGTTGGAACAAGTTAACAGAATGGTGAACGGTAATTATTTTTTCCTGGGAGCTTACTTGACCAAAAGGTTCGATTAAAGTAAATAAAATCATCTCCGTTCCGAGGGAAACGTGCGAGCTTGCAGTCGGTAATTTTCCAGGAACGGGATGTGGAAAATGGCGTCCATCGGCGGGCACTTTTCTTTGTTTGAGACGATTAACAACCGTCGATTGGCAATTAATCAAGCCGGTGGGGCTAGCTGTATTGAGTTCGGGCTTGCTTCTCTCGGGAAGTGGCAGACTGGGAACTGGGGCGGAGGGGGAGGAAGAGGATATGCTGGACCCTCCGCGGGGGTATGGAAAGGGGCGGAGCCCTTTACTTCCTTCTCGCTATTTGGCTCAAGTGGTCCCGTCACCATTTTATACTGTTGCTATCCGTCGCTCCCGAAGAGAAGAGAAGAATGGAAGAGTTAAAGAGGCTGGATGGGCTGTAGAATGTGTGGTTAACCTACTCACCAACTAGGCATAGTAAGTAAGCCTCGAGGATTAGAGGTTTTGGGGGCTTTGTGAAATTTACTAGACGGGCGCAAAGCACTGGGAAACTTCGAGTCAAATTCAAGGGGTAGTGAGGAGGCATTTGGATGAAAAATGTTTTTAGCAGAGTTTTTCAAATATTAAAACAGTGAAACCTCGTACTGAATATACGCCAGGATCATTTGAAGCTTAGCTCAGAAAGGTGTAGGGTGGTTTGCTATAAAGCTATTTAGCCTTTGCTGTGGTCGAGACGATAGAAAAGCACCGTCAAAGGCATGCTGAACATGGCTATTGGAGGAACGGATTCGAGACGATGGCTAGACGATGGTGTGTCCATAATGGTGTACTACACGATTTAAAATTTCAACATTGCATTTGGACTGGTCACGTAGGAGAATCTAATATCCAACAACTATTTTATTGCTCTCAGCGAAGGTGGATTAAGGTCATTTATTTTAAATTATTTGGAGAATTTTCAGAGATTACTAATAAGAGTTATCTTATTAATAATCAAACAGAGCTATTTCGAAGTTGAACGTATCTCTTATAACTCTTGCTCTCGTAGTTCCTTCTCTTTATGTATCATGGTCCCAATATAGAGGGAGGATGTATGATTGACTAACTTTCAATCCGAGTCAATATTGAATAATATGGCTATGAATATATACATATACA
>LYUA01001391.1:280184-291338 GCA_002093875.1 Calopteryx splendens | reverse complement strand
TCTCTCTTTAGTAGTCTTCGTTGCATTTCGTTCAGCATGTCTCTCGTTCATCGTTCCCTCGCCGCGCCGTCAGCGTGGGCCTCGCGCTTGCCTCGTCGCGTCGTGAGGGTGGAAGGACGAGGAATCTAGAAGGGATCGCCGAGTGGGGATATTCCGGGAGGGAGGCCGTTTGAATAATTATCAACGATGCGTAGGCATTTATGTGGGCGTCCGTAGGAATTATTGGAGGCTTAAAAGTGATTAGGAGGAAGGATGGAGAGAAACCAGGCTTCGCCATTGGACTTCTAAATGAAGCAACTCACCCTCGAATGCGAATGCTGTGTTGCCATGCGAGGGATTTTTGATTACATCCGAAGGTAAGGGATGCTATTTAATCCAAAAGACAGAATACGGCGGTCGACAGTTTATGGCGGACGGAAGATTTTCTGTACATACTTTAAATATTCTCCATTCGGCGCTAAATACATGAGCCAAATACCAACGAACAGTGGCTCGGTTGGACCGAAACGCCATTCCGAAAAATAAAAATGTAAACCCCTATAAGAGTTCTTCCTGCGAAATACCTGTTAAAAACGAATCTTTCGACTCGCCCTATGCCTCGCCGTGTACGCGGTCGTCTTCTTGGATATCAACGGCCATTGAAACGGGAAGGCAGGAAGGACCCTGGCAATAGATCGAAAGTAAATTGGGTCTATATATTTGTTTGTTTTTTTCATAACAGTGGGCCTTTCTTGCAATATTTTTCACCACACACGTTTCGAGTATTTTAATTTGTTCTGACATGCTACATTTTGCATTATTTCTAATTTTAATTCTGAAAATATTGCCTTGCAATCTTCCTCATCATCATTTTTTTTACGAATTATTCATGTGCACAAGTCGTTCGTTTCATCCTTGACAAGCAAGTAATGATAATATCTGTCGGCCATATTATTGTGGAAATACGTGCGCGTGAGTAATGTCATACATCGTGCACACACATGAATTGTGAATAATACATCGCTATCCTTAGCTTGTCACCTCGATTGTGAGGGTCTTCGCAAATCGGTTATTCAAACCCACGCTCCATTTTCGTGAAATTGAGGATATTATTTCAGGTTTTTTATTAATTTTTATTTCCGTATTTTATGCTCGCCACGTCATTTTACGGTCACCGAAAGAAATATTTTCATTCGTAATGTGAAAGAGCACTTCGTATCCATTTTGCGGAGGAAAGGATTGAGATCTACCGATGTTTGAGATCTACTCTTCCCTCTGTCTGCTGCACCGACACCTTTTTATGACCTTTTCATCGTGTCTGTCTGGGGCATGAATCACGTGGCCAATTTCAGGCGCGTTTCGATACAAATTCGGCGAGGGATTTTTAAGGTCCATGTCGAAATTAGTATTGGGATACTGGAACCCCTCAGGGGGGTTGGAGTGCTCAAAGACTCGAAGACTTCTTTCTCCCCCCCGCACGGGAAACAAATTCCCACGATTGTCTCCTCGCCATCACTGTGGATTTTGTTTTGGCCTGGGCGTCTCTTGAGCCCCCAAATTACTTTCGGGACATTTCTGCGTAATGTTTTACGTCCGACGTGATGGCACAGAGACCTTTAAAATTCTGCCGTTCCGTCGTTTCCTCCGCGGTGGGGCGTGCCTTGTTTATGAAATGGCAACAATCATTTACGAATGGTGTGATAACCGGCCGACGTGCTTTCTCGAGAGAGGGCACTCGCTTCGGTGGTCGACCGGCGCCTCACTTGGCGCCGCCTCAGAGACGACTGCTCCGGAGGGACGGACAGTGGGCGGGCGCCCCATTCACGCCCTCCCTCCCGCACGTCCCTCTTCACACTCCCACCTCCGGATTCGGGAATAAATAGTACCCGAGATAATGGCTCGCGCCGCCGTCTTCGATGCCTCGCTGGTTCATTAACGGGGATCGGTGCGGTGTTGGAGAAAGGGAAACGCCAATGTATCATTCGTTTACTCAGGAAAAATGCCGAGGCTCTAACTGCCGACATTTTACCATGGCGTGGGTCTGCTTTTTATGATAGGTCACTCCCCACATTTAATTTTCCAATCGAGTGAGGTGTGTTGGCAGGATGAGGCCTGGCTGTAACTTGTTCAGTCTCTTAAATCCTACGTGAGTGAACTTTCGAAATATTGCCTTCTACCGATTGTATTTTCATCCCTTTTGGGCAATAGTGTATGAGTTTTGCTTCTTATGATTGTCTACTATACAAATCAGTGGTTTCAGTATGTCGGGAATGACCAATGTTTTGCCTTTCTTTTAAAGCCTTAGTTTCCGTTAGTTGACGTATATAAGTCATGGAATAATAAGTCTGACCACTTGCTGCGCATAATTGGGTATTCGAAATGCGGAAAGTGAAGCTGCACTCAATTGCAATACGGAAGTCACATGGAACCCTTTGTGGCGGCACCGCTCTGTCATCCTGTGTCTGCTTGTGGGGAATTCGAGTGACAGCTGACTTAGCGCTTTCATCGATTGATAATTGCGTTGCGTTGCTGTTCATAACTGTTTGGTATGTTGTCGCTGTTGTTTTATACGTTATGGCTATTGTTAGCGGTATATGTTTGCGAAATTTTTGATTTGACGGCTTAAAAATAATAATTTTAAGAAAAATGTACGAAAGTGCTCATAGAAAAATAATGCCGGTGTCACCGAACACTCTAGTAAGTAGTCTGCATGCTTAGCCAAATGTGCACTACATCAGAGTTGGTCATCCGATAAACGGACGCCATTACGACGACGAACCCTGGAACTAAGGCCTCCCTTTTTGCACGTGGGTAATGTCCGTGAAACTGGCCATACTCATTGTGCTGTTCTGTGACCGTGGTGGTATGTATATAAATGGATTTGGATGCGAATCTAAGAATGGTGGTCAACCCTGCATTTGACCATTAGGTATGCTTCGCCAGAATTATTAATACGCTTCTTTTAACACATCTATCTATTCTCGTTTTGACGGAAATGAAAATAATTTTTTTTATTCCCTGAAATTCCGCTCTGTGAACGAGCGTCGCAAACGCAGGAATTATTTTTGAGGATAAATACAGGCTCCCAAATGAGTATGGGGCTCATTGTGTGTCCTCTATTTACAAAACCCTGGTCGACTGCTTATCCCCGACAGGAGTTATCGATTATTTGATTTGCGTCATGCCGCGGAGGGATCGTTTCTAAACTTATAGTTCTTTATGCTTCCCGCATTATGGAATTTCTACAAATTGAGACAACTTTTGAAACGATGCGAACCACGCGGGCGGAATATCCTCGAGAACATTTCGCGATCGCCCTCTGGCGGGCTGAAATTTACATCGCCGGGAGCATATCTTCTGGTTCGCATAAATTACAGTTTTCTGTTTTAAAAATGTGAAAGACGTAATGCCCGTTTTGGAGGACCTATTCTCTTATTTTTTTTGGCCCGTCTGCACGGAAGATGGGGGCCGATGTTCCTTGGGAAATATTTATAATCCGCGTGACCTTCGTGACGTTCGAAAGGGAGCAGTTTTGACCCTCCGACCGACACGCCGCCCCCGCTTACCGCGTCTGACTCTTCACGTGCCCCACCACCCTAGTAAGCGCGTGCGTACTTCACCACCTTTACCGCATCCATCGAATCTTTGAAAGACAAAAAATATGCCTCCGAATGTAAGGGAAAGAATGTAATTGCTATTTCTGTTCTTGTACTGCCGTAAATCATTTTGTCTTGTCATAATCATTTTGTCTTATCATAATCTTTTGTCTTATGATTTCGGCGTAGGCATTGTAGACGAGCATTTTCAGTTTATTTCTGTGGGCATTCACATCTCTGCTATCTGTTAACTGTATGATATCTGCGCATCTGATTTTCTAAACTATCGTAATACGAATCAAACGCAGAGTTAGTGAAAGCATTTGTACCAAGTGAAGAATTGAAAGGCTTCAAGGTTTATTGTTTTGGAGGAAAGGCAAAGTTATTTGGGTGGAAGGGAAGACTTTTTGAGGCAGGGAGCCAAAATATGTGTTTTTTGGGGATACTTTAAAATATTAGGATAACCCGGAGCGAGTGCTGCAGGGGAATACGATAGTTAGACGAAGGAATTGTGGTGTGACAATATGTATTTTTGCATTTTATGAAGAAGGAAAGGAAAATATAGTAATTGAGGAGAGCTAATCGAAACTTCGTTTTGCTATTGCATTAACATTGTCATAGGAATCACGGCTTCAATCATTGGGAAACTTACCATGAATTAATTTAGTGTCCTAAAATGATAAAAGCTAATTATTCCAACTTAACTGAGTGTGAGAACGTGACAAGGAATGTTAAAGATACAGAATTTGACGTGATTAATATAAAATCAGTAATGTCTACATTAAATAGTTCATATTTTAGTTTGTTATAGTTATTTTTAATATTTTGTTTTTTTTTATTTGTCTGGTGTAGTTAGTTAACTCTGTTTAGTTTGACTGGTTGTTCTTTCGATTGAAATATCTATCTTTTGAATTACGAAGGATGTGCATTGTACAACTTCGTAGATATAACTCTCGTGGGACCCACGGAACAGACCTCTTAAGCTCTGATGCACAACACATTAGTCACTAAAATTCCTGGAGCAGTGATGGTGAGAACTGTCATTACTTACAAATGAAACCAGTTTGCCCTTACATACACCGAGACATAGTAGGCATGATGAATAGCAATAGATATATATGAACAGTGAGGAGGTCTAGTCCCTTTAAACAGTGGCTGACAATGAGCCTTGTGTTGACCATTACGTTTGGATCTTATAATTTAAAAAATATATGGATTGGTGGGCGGAGAGGTGAGCCCAATAGAGAGCGAGGGTCTTCTGTGCGCTTTGACGTCACATTTTACGCACTAATACAAATCGCATTCAAAAGCACAGCGTCGCCATTAAGAGTTTCATCATTTGTATATTTATGCTCATTTTTACACTCTTCATCTTGTTAGCGTTATCGAATTGTTACTATCGATACCCATGCGATCCGATGACATCGATGTCTGTCTGATTCTCAAAATTACCGCTCTATGCTCGTATATTCATTCATCACTCATTCCATATCCTCACCAAGTCGTAATGTTTTTATACGCCAAGGGTCGAAATTTGAAGTGGAATATCGCGCAACTTAAATATTACGTTCGCAATGAGATTTCATCGCTTAGAAGCGGCACCCCATCGCATTACGGTCGCATCTTACTTCCCTGCCGCTTGAGCACCGTCCCTCGCCCTAGGAATCCGTGGGTTCGACGCCTCCCTCGCGTGACTGCACGGCCGCTTCCCTCCCCCAGTCGCCCTTTATCCTCCCCTGTTATACGAGTGCATGCACTGGCGATCGGAGGNTCCCCCAGTCGCCCTTCCTCCTCCTCCCCTGTTATACGAGTGCATGCACTGGCGATCGGAGGGGGCCCTCATGGTCTCGGGAGGGGGGCCCCTCGAGCCCCGGAGGCCATCACGACTGGGCCTCGTTCCAACGTCGATTCAAGTAAACGTATGTGAATGTGCGGCCGGCCGGCCTTCCCTCAAAGAGTCTTAAGAGCCATCGTCTCTCTGTTATTACCATCCCTTTTCGGGCCCCATCCAACTTTCCCTTCACCCATTCTCCCCTATCGCTATATGACTCCCTCAGGGCCTCCATGCCAACCTTCTCCGGATACAGGGGATCTCGGACCATCCTAACCCTCGTTCCCCCCCCCCTCCGTCCTCTGCCACTTTTCCTTCATTTTCGATTCTCTATCGTTTGCGTTCCGAATCGTTTCACGCTCCCCGTACATGACCTTGCTCCAAATGGCCTTCTTATACCGAGTTGTCTTGGCCGTCTTATCCTTTGTCTCGTGACCTGGTCCTCAAGGCCCCATGCCCTCTCGCCCGTGCCTTCGTGAATGTCGATCGTCGGGCGTCGGGAGTTTAGTTTAGGACCATGAATTTGGCAGCCGTCATCGCGTCCAAGTGAAGTTTCATTGCAGGCATGCATTGGGGCAATCCGTTCCCGCGCGTTGGCTCCTGGACTTCATTTCCTTCATTTTCACGGTTTCTCGCCACGGGTCTTACGTTACGCAACTCCATTGATTGATTCTTGGCGGCGCTGGGAATCTCCTTTTGTTTTGCGCGAAATTTTGAAGAACGGTGATTGCATATTTGTTAGTTGCGTAAATGGCGATAACTCGCGCACGTGATGAATGATGCACGTGATCATGCTCCAGATCTGGTTAATTTCGTTCTGTTGATGGGGAAGGAAAGGTGTAATGAGATATCAAGTAATTTATATTTATTTTCTCTAAAATTATCTCCTCGTTGTAACACGAAATTTTTGATGCAATTTTGTATAATATTTTATTTTAGAGCATTTTGATTGTTAGTGCATATTATAAAAAATATCCTCTTACCTAACCTCGGCAACTATTCCGGAATACATCTATGACCGAGGCGGGATTCTAAGCCTGTAGTGTCCAACCTTTAGGGTTAAAATGCCCCGGCACTTCAGAGACCTGGCCAATGAGGTCCGGCGTCCTCTTCGTCTAAGTGCCACCCTTCACATACCTAGACGTGATTAGTGCCGTTTAAGAACTCATGTTCCCAATTATGTGCGGATTTATGATTTATGTATTTTATACGACGGGCATTTAAATCCGTCGGTTCCGAGTGTTTTTTCTTATTTGCTCCAGGTGGTTTAATCTCCCCATGTGGTGCGGGCTCTTGACATTTTTTTCAGTGTCCAATGTTAAATCCTGTGTTTATCGCCTTTCTACAGGTCTCGCGAGTCTTTAAGTGGTTAAGTCTTCGTCACTGCAGCTGCTCCACTCAGGGGCTTTCAGTAACAATTCAACGCCCACTTTTTTATCGTTACAATTTTAGAAATATAATATTCCTACTTTGCGTCCCTAGAATATGTAGCATATTTTTACTGTGTTCTAACTATTACGAAAGAACACCCTTACCTATCCTTTACTTTTACATTTTGTACATATACATATATTTATTCCTCCTATTCCTACCTATACCTATTCCTACCTATGCCTATTCCTACCTATACCTACCTATTTTTATACCTATACTACCTTATACTACCCACCATCTGAGTTATAAAAATTATGCTTCTTCTAGGACTCTCATATTATTATGCTGTATGTTACACCACGAAATATTATGTAAAGTGGCGTTTTATCGCGTCAGGACGTCATGATGGACATTATGTATTCGTTGTTCAGGTGACGCTAGTCTGAGTTTTGCTCCCTAATCATTTAAACGTCACACATTGCGCCGAAAATAGGCTCTAAGTAACCGTCACGGAACATTTTAAGTTATTTTTCCCGCGAATGTTTTGTCTGATAATTCGCGACGTGAATTAATTTGTGTGGCTGTTTTGGAGTAATTGACTAGCGTCCCTTTTCATTTGCGTCGGAGATCTCAATTTCTTTGGAGAATTTCAGTTGAAGTTGGTGTCCTCGTGAGGGTTAATTGTTAATTACAGCATTCCAGAGGATGCTTGTGCTTATATCACGTGATAAATGACACGTGGGGCGCCCCTGGATGTGCGATTTATGTTGCAAGCACTCTATTGGAATTGGATATGCTTGACGTGTATTTAAAGTCTTAAACTAAAGTATTCTAAATACTCGATATTTAATCAAAACTAGATATGAATCAAGTAATGTTTGCTGAATTTGAAAATATTTTGTATTAAATTTTTATAAATATTTTTAGAATGGAAGAATATAGTTATTGTTAAAGTAATATAACGAAACTGAAATGTAGGCTGAGAGTGTGTCCACTTTAACGACAACATTGATGATGCATATGTCAGCATTAAAATGATGATGGGCGTGCTTACTTTGTCAAATCACATCACGAATGAGGAAAACACTTTGTAAAATTCCACACTATTAATTGTTAAGTACCTGACCATGGTTTTGATGCGTTAGCATATAAACCGGTCAGGTTTTTAGAAATAAATAGTGTGGAATACATCAAATTGTTTGCTTCATTTCTATCGAAAATATTGTCGTTTACCTACCGTTGCCTTTCGAGTACCGAAGCATTCTGCATCTCCCACTGAGGTTAATGTACCTATGTATGTGCAATATTCTGCATTGTACGGCACTCTAATGCCTATGGATGACCGTGGATTCTGACTTGAACGATTATTATTTGTTTTGGAAAAAATCTGTCTTATTTCTACAGCATTGTGCGTCGATTACCTACTATAATAGTTTGTCACGTTTAGATACTAGACTTTCATCAATAACTCAGATATTTTAATTGATGTTGTAGGTAAATATTGTCTTTATACGAATACAAGTTTTTATATGAAATATAAATATGTTTAACGTATATTTGGTGTAGATATAGGTAACACTCGAGGCTTATTGGATAGGTAATTGAATACAGGAAAACAAGTCATTTGATTACCAATTCGTCACGATTGGTATTTTTTTACACGGTTATTTTTCCCTCCCTAATGTATTAAATCGCTTTACTCTGTTTGCAGCAGAATTTTAATGTGCGAAGTCACTTCTGAACAATTTCGCGACGGATGCGAGGTCATGGCAGCATATGCCCGGCAGAGTGTTACTGATGCTGATGTATTTATTACTCAAGATTACATTTTGTTGGCGAAAGATCGAGGGATGGCATGAATGAATGTGGTTTCGAACGCGGTGTCGACAAATACTCCAGCTCCTCTCCTAAGTGTTATGCGAACGCTTCGCTCGCCGATTTTGTCATCACGGCATCGAGATCGCTCGCTTTTCGCCCTTCCAGCATCCCCAATCGACGTCGATCTCTCGAGGAATTCTCTCGTCTTCTGGGGAGAAGGGAGGGTGAGGGGAAAGTGATGGCTGGAAGCCTCTCGTTTGCTCTCTGATGCTCGATCGGCAGATCGGCCATTGTTCGCATTCGTTTCTCCACCTGCTCCGAAGTTAACGATATGCGTATCGGAGTGAGAGGGGGGTGGGGGGGGGGGGGGNNNGGGGGGGGGGGGGGGGGGGGGGGGGGTGGAACGGTTACCCCCTTTTGCACTTTTTTATCCTCTTCGACCATTCGATTGGCCTTTTGAGCGTTTTACGGAGTCCCGCCGGGGCGTGTGCAAGAATCTCATTTCAATCGCTTTCCGCTCGGCCTCCGAGCTTAGGTGTTCCATCTTAGGCGTGTGACGCAAGAGGAGTCACGCCGACGGAATACGTGTGTGCCGTTTTAATGCCAGAGATGAGAAAAAAATCATCATCCCCACGAGGAGGAAAATGCGGGGAAGTTTCCTTTGTTTGAATTCCCCACCTTGTGCCATCATAATTAGGTATTAGTTTAGCGGAGGCAAACGATGCCGTGGTTGTTGCGACATTGTATTAATTATTCCGGTGATATCGGGGGTTTAATAAGATACTTAGGTATTGTAATCTTTGTTGCATTTTAATTTTAATTTTCCGGCGCCAAGATTTTTCTTAAAGCTTTTATGTCTACTTTCGTAGTGTCAGAAGCATTGAACTCTCAGCCCTTGACTTAATCATAGGTACTGCCTTTAAAATTGTTCCTCGAGGCTTTCTGAAGGTGGTTGAAAAAGAGCGCAAAAAAATATTCATTTTTATTGCGTTGAAGTTTCTTTAAACAAATTATTAGAATTCAAGAAGTAATATCTGCGCTTTCGGTCTCTTCCCCATCGCTTCCTGTTAAGACAGTGTCAATGTTTTTATTCCTTGGAATAAGGAAATGATTTTAAATATACTTTCATGCATGTCATTTCGTAAAATGTTCTCTATTATCTACGGAAAAGTAAAATCGAGTGATTTCTTTAAACAACCAATGAGCAGGATGGAAAATAATCAGAGAAATTCCTAGATGAAAATCATCATGGATGTAAGGAAAGCAGGGGCATAAAAGAAGATCTTCTGGCCCTGAGGCCGCTTATAGAAAAGAGAATTGAATATGATCAGCAAACATAATCGCGTTCGTATATTTGAAGATAGTTTTCAATTACTTTTAATGTGAAGAATACTTGCTCTACTGAAGAAAATGAGAAGTATTCTTATATAAAGTAGCACCTTATAATGAAGGAAAAGTTTTCACAGCCAGCCTATATAAAGAACAGATGGCACTGAGCTCCGTAAAGAAACACAACCAGATTAAAACGTTGATTAGGCATGTATGTGTTCTTTCACCCAATATCTTTTACGTTTACACATACAAGGCATGAATGAAATCAAAGGAAATTCGGCATGATTGTGGATCTTCGGAGAGGAAATCGGCATATCTTGTGTTTTGACGAAGACAAAGCACCGGCGTCGTCAAAGGGAGGGATTCTGAAGAGGACACATGTTGATCTGAAGCAGTTGGCTTACCCGAAGATGCGCAAAAACAACACTTTGATTGTGATCAGTGGCATGGGAGTTTAAGGATAAACAGATAAAAGTGTGGCAATCAAAAATATGTTATTTGAATAGTTGAACTATTAAGAATTCTGGATCACCGGTATTGGAAGAAGCAAGGAGAACGAGTTATCAGAATAACAAACGGAAGGAAGAACAATATAGGGTGCTCTCATCACTAAATATGGACATTGAAATCAGAAAGTACCTCCTGAAAGAGAGGTGCGAGGCGTTAACGGTGTCGAGGAAGATTAATCAGTGATGCTACGGGAGAATTAAGGAAATCACATATTGACGCATCGAACAACTAGCGAATGTCTACGAGGGAGGAGTGAGAGAAGAAACATGCTTACTGAATGCACTATGGAGAAGAAGTGATAGACTTGGCAGGCACTTAGGCTTGATGGAGACGCTTCTGGAAGTAAAATTGGACAAATATACCTACAGGGCATATACCTACACCACCTGGGTGAGGGACATGTAAATGACGTATGTGAAATCGAAAAAGTATGAGCATAAGAAGAGGGTAACCGGGCAGAAGTGAGTTAACACCTGTGTCAATTTGATTCCAGGTTACCTTTGATTGTGATAAAGGAGGGTTCCTTGAGCAATTGGAGAGCTACTGCTAGGGGGGTCTTTGATGAATTCGGTGCAGCGAGTGACCTCCCGCATCCCCCTCCAAAGATGACCAGAGCTCTCTCCTGCGTTCCGAGGTCCTCTATGCCTCTATATAATACAAAATATAGTAAAAAATGAATAAAGTTGGGGCGAAGACTGTATAATTCTCGTGTTT
>LYUA01001390.1:454743-464756 GCA_002093875.1 Calopteryx splendens | reverse complement strand
GTTATTACGTCTATCTGGCAAGAGCACTGTCAAGTTGAATCCGATGATGAAGTAAATTGGAGTGGAAAGGGGGCGACTTCTGGGTTTTTTCATTTTCTTTATACGGTTTGATGGATGATATTTATAGAATATTTTAACAATGAACCAATTTTTGGGTCAATCTACTGAACTCATGAATTATATTGAGATTTATCAACAGATTGAACGACCCTTTTATTCTGATCTAATTCAACATTAGCGCCTGCGATTGTTTTAGCAAAGAATCGATTAAGATATACTCTTAAAAATTAAATTACTCCCTGACCAGGGGCTGAAGAAATAATGTCGTATTGGGTGGCACGAATTCGATTTCAATGTTTGGTTGCAGGTTAATAGGTGACTGTTTATGGCCAGATGCATTTTCCAGGATGAACAATAATTTAACAGATAGATTTTTACCCTTAAGGTATTATTGGCCTACAGGAATGAAAATATTTAAAAAACTAATCCTCAAATAAAATAGAGTCAACCCTAGCTTTATAATTATTTCTCCAAACACCGAGCTGCTCTTGACGGTTCCTACTAAAGCTATCTGATTTTCACTGCGGTACCCAAGAAATAAATTTAATCTATCCTTAGCAACTTTAAATCCAGGAATTTGTTTTTCTTCCTTTTAGTGGTTTCACATTTTACATGACGTGTTACTGAGATGACATAAAAAAGAGGGGACCGTCCGTATTTTTTTATAAATATGTTTAATTTTAGTAAATACTTTATGGTTTCCCGTCTAGTTATTCGACCAAGTGTCTCCTTTTCGGTCTTGCACATAAATTCTTCTCAGTGTGAACCTCACCATTGAATTATATTTTGAAATTAGAATGGAAACTACAACGGCCGCTTAGAGCTTCTCGCATTTCTCTCATGCCGCACTTAATGTTTGTGAAATTTTATTTCGTCCGATTGCATCGCAGTCCATGTAAGCCAATGTGTCCGGTTATTGGATATGCGTATTAAACTTGTTTCCGGTGGAGTAGATTTTGCTCGATATATCTCCAGAATAACTGATTTACCTCCAGAATAACCTTGGATTTTTCCTCACGTGGAAGAAATCGCTTTATCCCCACCACTTTCTCTCCTCCTCAAACATCGCCTTTCTTCCAATCCGTAACTCATTACCAGCTGGCACCCCTGAGCATTTCTGGGATACTTCTCACTCACGCTTTCACATAGGAAGGCTCGTTGCCCCATCTCTCCCCAGTTTTCGCGGAAGTCAGAAGAAACAACAACGTTCCCAAACAATATAGCATTATAACTGCAATTGCAGGACCGGGCAGGAAACGGGGCAGCGACTGACCCAAGAAGGTGCTAGGTACTCCCTTGGTAGACGGACTCACGACTCTTTAAAAAAAAGAGTTTCCCACAAGTAACGCGACCCAATCACGCTATATTTGGTTACTCAATGACAGGTACTACTAATATATTCTTCAAGCTTTTTCACTCAAGCGAAATTAGGTTTTAATAATAGTTATCGTACTAAAAAAGCACTCTACGGGGAGCAGTCTGATTGTGGTGAGGATTTAGAACTAATGTTCGTAATGAAACCCTTTTCCTCACCCAAGCTCCTTTTGATTTCCGCGGAAGTTCTTCAACTTCTCGGCTCCAAACGCCTCCAATGTTCATTTTACGGTTTGCGACGGCTTGATATAGATTTGATTAGATTTCTCTTGCTTTCTGCCGATTAATTTGCTTTTCAAGTAACACCTAGACGACCGTGTCTTCACGCACTCCGAAAAACAGAGATGCTACCGGTTTTACTATGTAAATATAAGTAATAAGAACTCCTTTTTGATAAACTTGATAGTTTCAGGCGTCCCTAGGTGGAATTTCTCCATCACGAACTGAAAAGAAAAACACTTTGTATTCCACATGAAATATATTTTTCACGACCCGGGTTTACAGTTTTTTCTTTTCATTTCGTCCTTTTTGATGAGAATATTGTCAACCAATATGATAATTATTGTATAAAATAAGTAGAGGGCTTAGGTAATGCTCATTAACCACTGTATTGAAAATGCAAGCCGTCATACTAGTTAACCTGAAGATGACTTTGTAGTTGAAACCTGGGTAGTGATCAAATAAAACTGTGGAAAAGTCAATTGTGTTACGAAAGTAATTCATCATCAAAAGATTCACATATGTTTTAAAAGAATCAAATTTAATCTGAAGCGTATCAAACACAGCTTGATGGCAATAAATATATGCTAAAATATTTTAGCTTATTTTATTCATTAAAGGAGTTCAGTAATTAGCTTCTCGGGAACGTGAGCCGTTATATTCTGTTTTCCAATCTTCACGTCCATAAATTTGGTAATTTAAGAGATCTCTCCCGGTAATTAGCGCGGCCGGTTTTTGTGGCGATAAACCTCGAAAGGGCACGTATATATTCACAGAGGGAAGAAATAATATACATTCACCGAGACTAACGATGTGTGCCGTGTCTATTTTTTTTTTAACTTCTTTCACATTTCTCCTTTTCGCTCTCCGCCCCGGTACGTACCTCTGTACAGAGGAGTATTACGGATAGGAACGTGCAATACATTCCTCTCTCTTCTTCTATGTTCTCTTTCCTTTCCTCCCTCCGTCTCTCTGCGTGACACTCGAGTCACGCATCCTGCTCTTCTTCGGAAGAATTCATGTAAAAAAAGAAGCAAGACATTTACTTTCATGTGCGCGTTGCTCTCGCAGTGTGTATCCATTCCCGAGGGGTGACCATTCCATGGGTGTGTGTGTGTGTCAGTGTATGCGTGTAGGTACATTTCTCCACACATAAAAACACACAAACATTCATGAATACACTACACACGCGGCACGCACAGGCACATACGCGCACAAATATGTCTGCTCCCGAGAACCAACTCCAATCTTCCTCTACTTTCACAATGTTGCTTTTTTTATATTTTTTGCCGCAATTTATATTCATAACCCAAGTGAATGAGAAGGAGGATTTGGGTTAGGTTCTTCCAATGTGGAGACTTCGGAAGGGCATCTGAATTAAACGGATTCAGGGAGAGGAAAGGATTAAACCTGCTCCTCTCTAGTCCTCCTCAGAAGATAACTTTCCATCCGACATTTCTAAGCCCTGGATCCTTGCGCAGGTCATCATAGTTCATTTCTTGTTCCAATCGCAATTTAACAGATGCTTTTGCCAAGTGGTCACTGCTATGTCTTGGATTTATTGACGCACAAATTTATGAGTTGTGCACACTCACAACCAAATTTTGGACTTGAGTAATCCCTTAAGTCCTGCGACCCCCAGAGAACAAATCCAAATCCTCTTCATGGAGAGGTCAATATTTTCTCTCTACACTAATGGACATGCCCATTATCTATTCATCATTTCCCTCCGGGTGTAGGTATTCTAGAAATTTTATTTCTAGCCTTTTATGCTTGCCATATAACTGCAATTATATTTTACTTCTGAAGAGGCGTATTAGATTATTTATTATACTTTTGAACGAAATCGTAGGTTTTTCTGTCACAATTATAGCTTACATTATAATATTAACGTGTATACCGTCCTCTGATAATTTTATTCAAAACTGAAGTGTGTACCTTTAAAATAACGTGATTTTTTTAAACTACCAAATAAAGAGTTAATTAAAAAATATTTATGTAAATACGAAAAATATTAATTACTGAAACAATTTTTAGGAAAGAAATTTGTCGATAATTATCCGAGAATGTTTAACTTTTGGCTTTGACGTTCACCTACCGAATATATCGTAGACTCTGCAAAACTAATTAAGAATGAGTACGAATACTTTAGAAAAATTAATATTGAACAGAGCCAGGCGTATCTCTGTGAGATTGACTTAATTAGTTTGATGAATATTACATTCGCCGGATAATGCTTGGGTTTTCAATCCCACAACCGTGGGATACAAAGCTGTACTTTTGATGTGTTTGCAAAGTGAAGAGTCAACATTGAGTCAGTGATTGACTTAGCTAGCATAAAAAATTCAATTAGGAGAAACGCAATTCACCTAGATAGAATCCAATGCCTGCGAGATGGTGACGTTTAAGTCATTCATTCTTTTACGCTGGAATACATTTTTACTGTGTGAGAACTTTCATCTAGGGGACAGATAAGGAACATTATCCTGCTATTAGTCAAATAAAAGTTGGACATCAGATCGCGCACTCCTAAGAAGTGTGTTTGAGGGAAGCAAAAGGTAAAAGTGTAATGGCGAGAAAGAAAAAGATAGGAAAGGTTTGGCGTACGATGTAGAAATAGAAAAGGCCCTGAATTATGAAAAGCATTTGCTGGCTCGTATGAGTAAGGTGAGATCAAAAACCCCTCTGGAAATCGATTGGCCACCACTGAGTTAAAAGCACATCACATTATTGCGGACCTGATAAATTTTCCTCACGGCTGGATTCAATCATTTACGGGAGTAGGTTTCCATCGATTTGAAGGACTGGAATGGTAAGTATTCAACCCATCCCCTCATTGACTGTTACCAGTAATCATTACCGGCGCTTCCGTCCGATTACCCGGAATTTATTTTTTTTATTATTTTTATCGGGCCATTTGAGAAAGAGGTAATGGTAAGCGGATGAATCTTCGTCTCGGGAAGGAAGGAAAGGAACTTCGGAGAGGGAGAGAGAGGGAAATAAATAGGGAAAGGGGGGGGGCAGGGATTGCAAGGGTTGAGAATTAGGACGGGGCTTTGGTTGAAGGGGCCCGGGTGTAAAAGGAGACGAGGGAAAGACGATAAGGAAGGAGCGTGGAAGCCAGGGAGGAGGAGGCGGCGTCGTGAGGAAGACTGGCTAAGTGGGAAAGCTTAAACGGGATAGGACGGTGGGTATGGAGGGAAGGGAGACGGCGAGAGAGGGAAGAAGGTCCTCGGGAGGAGTGCGAGGAGCCAGCGATAGGTAGCGTCGGAGCCTTTCCACAGAGTTCGTGCCTCGACTGCAGGTCTGAGGGGGCCTTAAGTGAGTCTTGTACTCGGGGAGGAATGCGGAGGGAAAAGACGAAGGATACTGGAGCGAGGAGGAAGTGGGAGACGATGAAGGGGCGTTGGGGAGAGGGAATGTGAAGGAGTGGAAAAGAGAAGGAACGCAAGGGTAAAGAGTAAGAGAGAGGGAGATGAGGGAGGAGGAGGTAATTGACGAAGCGGGTGTTCCATGGGTGGATGATCTTCCGTTGAGATGAAAAGGGGTGGCGACGTCGACAAATTGGGGAGAGGCTGACTTTCCTTTCGCCCGGCGACACACCACAAAATATCCTCACCGTCCGAAACTAACTCTTAATGTTGGCTGTCAGCTTGTTGTGCGATCATTGTTACCTTGACGGTGAAGGTCCTATACAAAACTGGGTGACGATAATGTTTATATCTTGTAAACTCAGAACCTCAAAATTAACTTCCACTGATTAATTCATTTTCCTAATTTACGGATCAATCTAATGACATCGGGTTAATTATCCGGGGACAGTATTATAATTATTAAACTATAGGATCGGAAATGGTAGCTGGATGCAAGCAAATTTGAAATTCATTAGTAGTTTTTTAAAACACGATCACTTTCACAAAATGGAATATTGAAGTAGGAGGGTTAAATAGTCCACGTGGAAAATATACGTAAATGAGGATAAATTAGGATAAAATGGGAATCTTAGAACATGACGTCAAAACGTAGAACAAAATACACTAATCAAAACCGTGATATGAAGCCTATGATTCAGAAATGTGGCCTTTTAGGGAAGAAAATGAGCGTGTATTGGAGGCCTTTAAGATGTGGGAATGGAGAAACATGAAGTAAATGAGCTATGTATAGAGAATCAGGGATCAGGGATCGAATAAGATAGTGAAAGAACAGTTTTAGGGGAAATTTGAGGAGAAAAAACAAGCCTAGGACAAGTATCGGGAGTACTAGTATGTTGAAGACTGTCTTTGAGGAGAAATTTTTGGGTAAGGATGAAATAAAAAGGGACGTAATTAACTGCAATGGTGGATATTTTGGAACGTGTGAAGAATGAAAAAACATGAAGAATTTTGAAGGAAATTTTCGGGAATAAGTTTTTTATGAGGTTCATGAGTGTTCTCTGCCAATTCTTAAGGGAATGAAATTGTTTTCATGGACCGTCCAAAACGTACGTCAACATAGTACTTGCCATTGGTAGAAATAGCAAGTAATTAATCAATCGCTTATCACTTTTAAGACCTTATCCAATGCAGCCTGTAGTAAATTAAACAGCTTCATAAAGACATACTTTTTGATACGACTACGCATGTAAATCGAGAGTAAAACAATCGAGCCAAGAGAAAAGCATTAATATGTCAAATATTTGTGTACTCCTTTTTCATTTTCATTACTGCAGCAATCCACTAATTTTAATTAGTATGGAGTGGGAAAAATAATTATGTCATAAGTTAGATAGGCTCCACAAACTTAGAAGTGTAGAAACCCAGAGTTGTTAAGTGCTTCAAAATACTTAAAACGTGTTTTTATTAAGTGCCATAATTCACGGGGGCATCTGGGAGGGCCATATATTTTCCACTCATTTTTAGCTACCATGCATTATAAAGCTAAATTTTGTGGTGCCCTCATATGCTTTTGTGCATCATGCGGTCAACTTACGCATTCCATTAATGACCATACGTGTTGTCTCTGGGAGTATAAAGAGTAAGAAATGGCTTAGTCCATTATCCCCATGGAAGTATATAAAACCACATTTCCCCTTATGCTTCACGGACGAGCCTGGCAGAAAGCGAGCAACCTCTTGAACTTCCAGCAAAGGGGTGGCTGCGTTAAATTGGGTTTTCGGGACACGTAACTTGGTCGGCAACTATTAACGACCGAGGCGTGTTCTTTCCAAAGCGTTTTGACTTGGGAACCATGTTTTATAGACTTTCCGCCCCGAGATTAAAATTCCAAATCCCGCCAATAAAAGTCTGCACTCAGGCACGTCGAATGTACCTGCTACCGGATTCTCGGCAGCGCCATATTTCAAAATGGGAAAAATAAACAGAGACCAAACTTAATATCGGCACAACCGAAGGTGGAAGGGAATTGAATATGCCACCTGAGAAGAAAAAAATGTGGAACGCGGAATTATTAAGATACCTGAATCATTTTTTTTGCAAATTACATTATTACCTACGTCTCCTGGTGTAAAGAAATATACCGATCGTGATCAAGGCCACTTGAAGTTGATTGTCCATTTCAATCGGATATGTTTCTCGCGAGTAAAACTCATTTTTATTTCAGTTAACTTAATGTTTTGGGATTCAGTTAACTTAATGGGAAATTATTTTATTTCTTTTTTATTTACTGTATGGGCTTATTAATTTATTTAATAAATATATTTATCTCCGCATTTATTAACGGAAGTTTTTAAGTCATTTGCCCTTGAAAGTGCTGTTATGGTGTTTCTTGTAGGCGTGAACGATAGTGGCTGCTCAAAATCTCTATCTCAACCAGGTAGACTCCGCCAATAGCAACGGTCTAATGGTTAGATTTAACTGGGCTATTATTACTTACTTATAGTAATATTGCACTACTAATTATAAGATCCATTATCTCTTTAACTTTTTGTATCGTATATACGTATACATTAAATTCTTTCAGCGTGCAGCCTAAACATGGAATACATGTTAAAAGTTAGGTAAATGTACATTGTATGCAGGCAGTATATATTCCTGCTGAAATTATGGTTTCATAAACATGCTTAATGTTTTTTTACTATTTTATTTATTTTAAAAGTCATTTTCATGTTGAATAAAAGTGATGAAATAGGTAAATACTATAGAATATGAAAGTCACGTCTTTATTAGATTAAAAACGATCAAATCCCAAAATGTTTTTTTAGATTTACCAGCGAATTTAAAGATAAAAATATTAACCCATAGGCATCAGTCAGTGTATGTCATTCACAAGAATACGCCCAATGGAAGGGAGTACATCTTATGCATAAAGTAAAAGTTCAAGTTTGTAAAAGCAAGATTTTTACTTTCGTCAAATATACCAATTCAAGTGGAATGGTTTCCTTGTTCTGTGCCTAGTTTTTGCCAGTTAGTACCTAGAATGTTTCGCAAAGTAATATCTCACTTTGTTGTTTATTCTGCCTGAGATTTGAATATATTATTTATATTATTTTCTGAACTCCATCTATATTCAAATAAAATTATAAATCTAAGTAAAGGATATTTTTATTTTCTTAAAATATTATACTTATATAACGTAACATGACATTTGTTTGGATGTCAATTTTTATAGAAACACATAATGTTTTAAATTGTGTTAAGTCACTGGTGGAAGAAACATTTGCTGGTTTGGTAAGTGCTGATCACTCCGCATTGTATTCCGGCCTATTTTATCTAACATGTTCAGCATTATCGTTCATATGGGCATGGATTTCGTTTCATTCTGGAATATAAAAGTTTCCCTACGAGTCACTGCCACTTAACCTCTCCAGATTCATTTGGTCCTCGTCTTAAAATCGTGATGATTAATGCCAAAAAAAAGCTAACTAGGAGAGAGCGGTGAATCATCAATGTAAGATGAACTCGCTCCAACTTCGAGCATAATAGATGGAATTAGGCCAGTAGTAAATCATCCAGAGAGAATCCAGATAAGACGCATGGCTTCAAAGTGAGTTATTAATCAAATCAGCCGATCACCTTCCTCTCCATGCACCTCTCTTGCTCCTTTCTCCAGTTCGTCTCCTTACATACCTCTCCTTCTCCTTTTACAAACGATTTCCCTCAATTTCTTTGTTCGACCCCTCTCCACGACCTTTTCTACCAGCGGACTAAGCCTCCTCCCACTGCACCTCTAAACTCACTGCGCCTTCACCAGCCCTCGGAGAGCACACTTTCGCTGTCGTTGACGAACGATCTGGAACTAGGTTCCTCTCAGCAGTCCTCGTACTCATCGTAACCCAATTCCCAAAGTAAGCCAATCGAAGCTTTTTTTTCATTTCGTTCTCGTCACCGAGGCTTCTAATTCATTCCTTCTTAATTTCTTCTTCTTCCTCGTCCTCTGTATTGTCAATTGCGCTTTCCGGCGCTCTACCCTATTTGATCGGGACCGAAAGGTAAATGACATAAGTTTAATGACGAATGGCTGCCTTTTGCCTAATCCTTCCTCAGATAATGAATTCACATATTTCTTAAGACTGGTGCTTAAGTGGCAATATACATGGCATATTCTAAATAAACTTTTAATGGATTTTCTTCCTAATTGGTGTTAATAATTAAAAAAGTTAAAGCAGCATTTCACCAAACAGTAAACGTACATTTTCAGGGTTTTTTTCAGATTATTCGTAATGGTTCCAGATATCCAGGTTTCAGATTCCGTAATAGTTCTCGTAATGGTTCCAGATAATTCGTAATCTACTGGTTAAGGTAGGTTTCTATCGGATATGATTATTTTTTTTAGTACCATGCAATTAAGTGAAAACATCTTAAAAGAATTGATTGAATTCTGAATCGTTAAAGTCATCTGCAATTAAAAGTTCACGCCCTCCCTTTTCAATAAAGGGGTGATAATAACCTCTTATTTTTGTCTGCGTAACTAGTGACGGGATGAAGTGATGCCTTAATAGCCCAGACAGCTGCGTAGGGAAGGAATATGTGGGTTTACCTATCAACTGGCGCATAAAGTATGTTCAGGTGAATCGAATACATAATACTTGGATTTAATCCCGTTTGCGTAGATCGATTGATACCAAACATCCGCGCATCATTTTCTCTTATTATTCCTCTTGTCTGTATTTCATCCCTTTCCATTTCATCCATCTTCGCTGATTCCACGCTTCCACTTCTCCATAGCATCCATGATCCCGTTTCCCGATTCCCTCCCTGTCCGTTCTTGTCAGCCCTTGCGATTCAATCACTGCATGACCGGATATATGGCGGGACGGATAGGGCGGACTGCTACCCGTGGGAGCTCACAAAAAGGGGACCCCGACGAAATAGTTACAAAAACATCTTTCCTGGCTCCCACAAATCAATGCCCGGACCAACTCT
>LYUA01001390.1:356723-372265 GCA_002093875.1 Calopteryx splendens | reverse complement strand
AGGAAGGATTAAAGAAAACTATATATATATAATATATATATATATATATATATATATGTATAATTAAAATTTAATATGTTGTCGAATTATCAAAGGCCTCAGGGTGAATAATTGGTATCTCGGGGTATGCGTTACGAGTTAAATTTTATCATAATCAAAAAATGCCCTACCCTGCTGAAATGCGATCGAAATATAAAAATTTGTCAAAAAACGTGTGTAATATATTAAACCATGCCAATGGAATTCGTAATTTAGCTTGTAAAATTATTTCACCGTAGGAAATGTAACATTAATGTTGCTCATCAACATTTAAAAGCATTAATGTGGTTTATCTCAAGATTTCTATGATTATAAGTTTTTTATGTATGAGTTTTAAGTTTTTTTTCATGTGCCATGCTTTGTCGATTCTTCTATATGAGGTATCAATGGTTTCTTGGAGGAATTTAAACATTCTTTGCCTTCGTAATCATTTATTTTGCGTCATTATTAATTATTTTTATCATTATAAGTTTGCAGCTCTCTTCTAGACACTTATGTCATCGTCATGAAAATAGTTCTAATAATCTTACGGTCTCGATATTTGAGTACAGTATGCCGGACAAATGATCATAGACCACATTCTGGTGGAAAAATATGCCTTCTGTCGTTCTTTTGAAACTCTTTCATTTTATAACCTAATATAAGCTTATTCACGCCGTGGAAAACTACTAGATTTGCACTCCTGATGACGATTGCTGAAGAAATTGAAAACGATAGCTGAGGTTTCTAATGGGTTGATAAAGTTAAAAATGAAGAAGTATAAGAGGAAATGACCATTTGGAGCATCGGATAGAGAACAGAAAAAAACATATGGTTTGGTCACACCGTGAGACACAACGGATTTGTCAGGAACATAATCGAAGGGTAACTAGAAGATAAACCCCCATGGGGAAGACCAAGGGATAAGTATGTAGGACAAGTAGAGAGGGATGTAAGAAGGCCCACTCTGTCGTGAGGGAATTGACATGGGATAAGGAGGAATGGAGGGGGGAAACCTACCAATCTTAGGATTGAAAGACTATGATGATGATGATTATTTTATTGAAGAAAGTGAGTGTATGTCATTGATTTGTTTTTAGTCATGACTAATTCGTGATTAAATGTATCTAAGAGACTCAGAGATATTTTGTTTCTTAATATTTCAGTACAACTTCAAGAGAAGTGAGTTAGTTAATGAGAAACCTTGGCTTTAGTTTGGGAATCTAGAGATTATTTCCATTAAAATAGAGGATAAAGCAAATAAATCAAAACCGATGTAATGCACTTACTTACCAGTGCTCATACGCGTAAAAAAATGCCTCTAATTTTCATCGGGTGTAATGGTGGTACAATTATGAAACCGAACATTTTAAGTGTTCTCAATATCCTTGAACCTGACATCAAAGCCTATGCTGCAAATGAACCGTGCAAACTATATTTCAAATTAGTTGCCTTATGACTGCAATGGCATCTATTTTGTTTTTTTTTGTGGTCAGTTTTAGCTGATCTAAACCAAATTGAATAATTGAACCAAAAAATAAATACTAATTTCCACCCTTAGCTGTCTACGTGGCATTTCAAAAATTATCACCAAGCTGTATGACGGGTGGTGATTTCACATCTGGCTTATATTTCAAAAATTTTACTGCCAAAATTGAGAAGTTATAGAATCCAAACGATTGGAATGTATGTCTTTTAAGCAGCATGCATTACAGTATTCAGTTTTCAACTAGGTAATGCCTTATTCACGCGAGATAAGGTGTTATTAAAAGGTTTTAATTATTTAAAACTCGGATTTTAGAATAAAGACGCATAAGTACCATGGTACCTCAGGCTCTAAAAAAAGCTCTTAACACACAATCCAAATTATGCGTTACTTGAATGTTATCGGCAAACGGATAGGGTTTAAAATTCAAGCTGTGGAGATTAATTCTTCCAAATCAAGGAATTTCTGGAAATCAAGATCCTATGTTATGATATTTTTATGGATCTAAAAGCGTAGAAATAGGATATAATGGATAAAATATAGCATTTTGAAGATTTTAAAGAATTAAATAGTCAATACCTTCTGCTCCATCACATCATATTACATATTATTATTCGTTTGCTTCCAATTAATTCTCAATTTAACATTTTTTGTTTGAAGGATTGTGAAAAAGCAGGCACAATCACTCTGTAATCGTAATTCTTAACTTTGGAATTCATTTTTTTAATTGAATTGACAACGGGCAGATAACGAAATTGCTTTTCCAAATTTCTACCAAACAAATTCTGCAGAACGGCACATTAAAAATTTCCATTTCTAGTTATTAAGAATATGGAGGAAACAGCTAATGGGACATAGTTTTCTGCGAGCCCTGTGGATACCAACGAAACCACTCTTGGCTTGTCATCAAGGGATCGCTTCTCAAAGTTATTAGTGATAGCACAAGTGAGAGAGAATTGTTCATGTAGAATCTCCTAATGGCTGGGCGCGTGATCCGGATGGCTTAAGAATCAAATTGTGTTACACGGTTTCCGAATTTTTATTTTACTTTTCTTTCATAGAAAGGTTTAACGAAATGCGAACTTTGCAATTTCCACCCAAGTTTTTTTTCCACGGCCACGGTTTCGTTGCAAGGCAAAATCATCAGGAATTTAGAGTAGATTTCTACAAAAATAACATTTTTTTAAATCTGCTTGAGTCAACGAAGGGCAATGAAGAGATTTACAACCAAAGCGGTGTCTACTTGCTACAATGTTCTGATTGTGACGCACCTTATATTGGCAAACTGGGAGGAATTTCGCCACAAGATCTGCGGAGAATCGGGCATGCTTTCTCACAGCACACGGACACCGCAAGCCGAATATCTAATTCCTCCATCATTTATTGGAAAAGGGACTCACTGGTAACTTCATTCCTAAATGTTTGCATATAAGGGAGGAAGGGACCCAAATTAGGCGCCGCAGAGGAATTGCAGATATTATGTTTTTTCAAAATATTTTAACCCTAATAGTTAATGACCATTTGTATCCCTTGCGTTCCCCCTCCTACACGTTCCTTATTCCATCCCTAATCCCATTCCCCATTCAATTTAACGCCACACGCACCCCCTCCTTCATCCCCCACAAACCCCTCCATCCGCAATTTAAAATCTTCTAATCCATGCCTACCATCCCCTCTCTCTCTTTCTTCCCACCCCAAACCGCCTTTAATTTAATTTAGGTAACTGTCTCCAATACGCTTCGTTAATCGAAAATAAGGAAGGAAAAAATCCCGAGAGATGTACATGTGAAACTTGGAGTTTTTCGGATGTCTACGAGTGTTCTGAAAGGAAAGGACTAGGTCCATAATTATTTCACTCGTCCCGAGGAGAAAATATTGAGTATCCTTCGATAAAGTAAATGGATACTAAAATATGTACGCTACATAAAAAATTATTAATATTACCAATTAGGATTAATTCAATTTAGATAGTTCCTGGTAGCAAAAACTATAATGAAATATAATAAGGTGATATTAACTGGACACATTGTTTGGGGACGTCGTGTTCAGAAATTCCTGCAAATAAATAACTTTCTGCTCGAGGAGGTGCCCACCCAACCGAGGGAAAACAATTTATCAAAAAATGTAGAATGGTGGTAGGAAGAAAGTTCGGATTATTTGTGTTTTGGGGGCTGCGAATCGAGAGTCTTGTCAGAGGCCGGAAAACCTAGGGCGGCGAGGCCGGAACTGCAAAAGTGGGGTATGAGTTATCCCTTTTGACATCGGAGGGAAGTGAATATGGGATGCTAAGGGGCTCAGGTTGGACGCGGGGAAACGGCCAGGCAGGGAGTGGCGGGAAAGGGCCTCGACCCCAAGGTCTTCGAAGGCACCCCCCCTGGGCAAGAAGGCCTTCCCTTGAATTCCGCCACGAGGGAGTGGGGGAGGGGGTTGCGGCGAGAGTAAGGGACAGAGAAAGGCATGGGTCAAGAATGGGCTCCTCCGTCGTACCGAGAAACGCTCATCCTATCCTTCCCATCCCCACCCACCCGCTGGTGCGTGGGCGGGGGAAGGAACGCTTGAAAGAGATGCGAAGGAAGAGATAAATCTTAATGTGCGCCATACCAGGCGAGCCGACGCGCGAACATGTTGGTGTGGGCGTTTGGTCTCCAGCCTTTATATGTCCACGCATACAGCCTTTTGTGGATGCTTTATCTTATACGGTTTAAAAAAACAAAACTACCCCTATATTTTCTGATCTTCAATCTGTCGCCTGGTTTCCGAATTACAAGCGGATAAACGTCATGGTGCCTCTTTTGCTGGAAGGGGTGGGCTCACAGCTAGTGCGTCACGAGTCGTTTCCACCCAATCGGCACGGTTCTTACGGATGATCTCGCCATGCTGAACCGACGGCGTTTTGATACCCTTTCTTGACTTTTGGATCATTGGAAACTATTAGCGTCGTGGGCGAAAACTTTTAGATACATTCGCTTTGCGAGTTAACGAATAACCGTAGAAGAATAACTTGTTTTCTAAAAATAGTTTTTTGGATCTATCGACTGAATTCATGAATAAATGGAGATTTAGCATGAGGTTGAACGACCCCATTATGTAACTGTATGGAAACCGTTTTATCAAGTGTTCGTAAAAGGAATAGCTGGTAAAAACAACAGTAATTCTATAAAAATGGCAACTTTTAAGCTTAGTTCTTTTGTGGTTGTGGTTGGTGTGTGAGGAGAACAAGTATTCGCATCTTTAGGTGCGCTATTCGGAAATAGTAATCAGTCTGTATGGTGTGGGTCTACTTAATAATGTTCTTAGTATCCGAAGCGTACTCGAGTGCCCTCAATATCTCCTAAGTTATTTATCTAGCATGTTCTCCTCACAATTGGAGTAGCACAGAAATAAATTTCTCCCATAACCCTTAGACATTAACTTTAATCTCGTCACAACTTTGGTAAATACTAGCACATATTTAAGAAACACTATCGTATCCTTTTAATTATTTAATTTCGATGGATTCAAAACATTTTTCTCAGACATGAATAGTGGTCCATCTCATCTGGAAGAACCTTGATTATTTTTTTACTGCATTTTGTCTGACATTTCTCTCTAACAAAGCTTTTTCTTTAAGGAGAGCGCGAATTTTCTCCTTGTTTTAGATGGATTACTCTTATTTCAAATAAAATTAAGATTAAGAAGATACCCGTATTTAACTTAAATATTCAACAGGTTTAGAGCACACAAAATAAATGGTATAATGTTGGGGGCAGCATCAGCGAAAAACATTTTTCTGCCAATGCCGTTAGCATAGTAACTGATGAACAATCTATAGAAATAATGGCCTATTCACCTGATACAGGCAATAAAATGCAATTTTTAATTAGAGGGAATGTTCACGGAACAATAAAGTAACAGATAACATTAATGCAAGGCTCATTAAGAAACATAGTATTTCCATGGCAGCAAGGAAGCCAATAGTTATCCTCGCACAAGGTTTAACAGACATTCATTTTGCTCTCTTCAAATCCAGGTTGATAATCTTGTTTTTTTGGAATCATTCAAAAGCTTATTTTATACAGTACATCTACAGGGTAATCCTACCCTAACCCCTAGGGTGCATGGCAGAGTGTGATTTCACAACAGGTATGCACAGGCATAGTAATACGTTGTGCCAAACGGAGAGGTTATAAAATTCAAGCGATGGAGGCAAATTCGACAAACATCTTTACAAGCACTAAAATATCTAAGTATAAATTATGCTAACGCATCAACAAGCTGCTAGTAAAGATTGCAATTAATTAAGATAAAATGGAGGATACAATCTATGCTAAAATAATGTTCCCTGAGCGCTGTATTTGGCAATTATTCTGATCCGTTATCGTTCGTGGGAAAATAATACATTATAACCATCCGATTTACAGTTTAATCCCTCTGAATATATTTCCATGATCTCTCCTACAGTAATACTCCACGGTTAATAATACGTACACATTTAAGATCATCGGAAAATGACAACCCTCTAACTTATGTGCGAGATTTAACCTACAATTTAGCTTTCGGTCGGAGAGAGTTCTCAATACGGTAGTTTTAATAATCTAGTAGACTACTTAAATACCTACTTCTAATACTTTTGGTTTAAAGATCGAAATTAATCTATCCTCGTAGCTAGGTCCCAACAAAGGTTTTTGGTACAGTCATGGACTCATACCATTACTTAGTAAAATTTTATGAATAACATAAATTGTTTATAGATGGGAAAATTTTAATAACGGTTGGTTAGAATTAGTAAGAGCTCTCATGAAGTTAGGGATGAGTGCGTTTGGTTCATTTCTCAGAGATAAATGGAATTTCCTACAAACGTCTCTTCTGTTTATTTCAGTGGCTTTATTTGTCATCCGTCCTTGTCATTCTCAAAATTCCGACCCCTCCATCCACCCACATTTCTAATTCCGTTCTTTATTTCCCTAATTCCCTCTGTCATGATAACACATTATTTCGTTTTATTTATTCTTTCCCAGAGGATTGAAGTTCTTATCTTGAGGTCGACATGGCAATTGTATAGGTATGAGTCTTTCTTTTCCCTTATTGGCGTGTTATATAAATTATCAGCAAACCTAATTTGATTGACAAACCTAATTTGATTCAATGTAATCTTATAATAACCCAAGGCTAATAAGTTACGCTTAGTACCTTACATATTTATATTTGATTGCCTAAAAGTAAAGACAAACCGAAAGTTATTTGTTTGAGCGGACATTCTTTACAATGGCTACAAGCATCTTTCATTCTGGTGCGATGAAAGTGATGGGAAATTGGGGAAAAAAGAGACTTTTTAACACTCCGGATTCTTTGCCTTAGCTAATATTGAATCATTTACAGGCATAGAATGCCCAAATATTATGAAATTTTCGTCTTTGAAAATTATAACTTTTCGTAAATTTTCTATTCTTGGAAAAACAGTCCACTCTTCTTAATTTAAAATTCTTTTTTTTCGAATAGTTTTGAAAGGATTTAATAAAAATGCAATAATGAATCACTGTAGCATAAAACATTTTTTATAGGAAAAATCATTTATTTGCACATAATATATCTTCAAATTACTCTTTTTTCATATTTACCATGAGGGCTCAGTTTTCTGTGTTCAACAAATATTATGAGAGCTCAGAAGAATTTCATGGCAGGCCAAAGGAAGAGAACGCAGGAAAGTCTGCCAAAACTGCTCTCTATGGACGCCCGTAGGTTTAAATATAGTGGAAGGCATAGGACCTACGAGTCTTCCTCATTAATCATCATCCTACCAACCACTCCCTTCCTTTTCCAGGGATGTCATTGTCTTCCAGCACATCCAAAAATTGGTTGGTTTAAACGGATGGCTTAAAAAATAAATAATCGCAGTGTATCTTGAATTGATGAGACTGAAAGCGAGAGAGATAAAAAATGTAGAACTACATACAATGCCTTTTCTCTCCTTGCTCATCCCATTGCTTTTATAGGTTATCAATGAATAGCATTTATGTGCGTACTATATATACCTACTTGTGACGGATTGATCGTCTTAAGCCTTAGGAACCTGTAGCAACAGCATTGCCTCGCTTTTCATTTCCTTCGTGAGGCCATATTATTAACGGTAGTTACCTCCTGAATCCATTCCTGAATATATACTCTTCGTTCCTGAAATATTTTCTGCAATCCGGAAAAAAAAACCGCAGCATTGGACGTAATACCCTTCATATCCGTTTGGGTAGATTTTTACGGAATTGTCCGGTCGTATAGCAGAGGAGTGGAAATGGAACTCAAAGTGGAGCAAGGTCGTTCGTTCACTCACTCACTTGCTGAATGCACTCGCGCCAAAGCTCCAGCTCCTTTCGGACATGGTGCGATGAGATAAATTGGGTTGGCAGTCGGGAGCACGGAGAGGCAAATTGAATAGCCGAGAGAGAGAGGCAGGCCATGAAGGGGCAGCGAAGCGGGTTGATGGGAGAGAGTGGGATGGCAAGGGATGATAATGGGTGGAAATTATCGTCAGTCTGCGTGATAAGGAGGTAAAATCATGGAACAATGTAATTGAGAGTCGTAATCCGACCAGGGAAAGTGGGATCTACAATAAATCAGTCCCACGTTGAGAGAATGAGACAAAAAGAGTACCCGAGGGCTGTAAATGAAAAGAAGCTTTCCTCGTTCAATTTATATTTTTTCGAATATTTATTGTTATATTAACACTATATCTACAGGTGAGTAGGGAATATCAAAGAGGAGAATCTAATCCGGTTAATGCAGTGGGTGAAGTATTTAACCCGAATGGTATGAGTTCGCATTTTTCCTGAGGGAATGAACGGTATGTTGCCATTTAATAGAAATGTTGTGCTGATATACACTGCGATAAGAGCTAAGCCGAGGTCCCAAATCCCAATTAGTGCTAAGACCCTGGGGAATATCGCCGTTAACGACGTAAAGATAGAGGATATTTATTTTACGCGAGGAGATTTTTTCTTTCGCTCCTTCCGCTAAGGGGAACGAATCCCGAGGTTTACTTCCGAGTGGCTAACGGTTCAGGACTCCGGATGAAAAGCTAAGAGAAGTGGATGGAAGTTGAATCCCTTATATCGGCCGGTTGTTTTGACTCAGTGCCCCAGTTACCCTCGGCGGCTTGGAGAGCTAGGCCACCACTGGAACCCTTTTCTTTCCAGACCCCACCCACCGACTCACCCTACCCCCGTTCACTCCCACCCACTCTTCCTCCCGATTCCCACCCTTCTCTCCCCTCCTCCCTCCCGCCCTGGTGTCCCCGACCTCTCCTCACTCTTCCCTGGATACTCCTCCCGCCATTCACTCCGCGCTTCCGCCGACTCGGGAGTTGCCATGACAACGAAGGCGTGCCAACGACCGCCGTGTGCCTCTCCGTGATGCTGTGCCGAAGACCGGCGGGAGGGGGGAGGGTTGGATGTAGGGGGGGAGGAAGTTTGTGTAGTGACCGGGAGGGTCTGGTCGGAGGGGTGGGATCAGAAAGACGGGGGAGGGGTGAAGTGAAGGGGGATCGATTTCCACTTCTCCCCCCCCCCAACACTCTTTCCACTCTCGCACACCATCCATTTTCTCCCTCTCCTCCGGTCCCCGGCCCTTCCGCCACGGGCGAGGACAAGGAGGGTAGCGCGGCTCCATCCGAAAGTTGAAGCGGTGGTTATTTGTGTGCGCGGAGCGTCTATATAATGAGTTGAGATAAAGCTAGGAATTGCACGGCAGGGGGAAAAAAACAGAATCAACCAAATCGTTTTTTTTTTCAAAAAAAATAAAAGAAAAAATATTTGCTGCAGGAGTCACATTCAAACACTTAGCAAAGTCTACAAACTGATTCACTGGCTGCACGCATTGACACGAATTCCTGAGTACTTTTACACGGACTGAAGACTTGAAATATTCAAGGGAGCATTCCATTCATCCAGTTATGACAAAGAAAATATAAAAGCCCAAGGATTTCGTTCGTATTACAATACAGAAACAATTATGTTTCTCTACGGGAAGAAATGGGAATACCGAATATTTTTCTTGAAGGGAAATTTTCTTCCTTTCGTATAGGAATAAATTGAGTCACACATGTGAAACTTATTCAACTGCCACCTAGTGAAGTTAACCTTTTTTATTGCTACGTGTGTATTAACCTGAAAAAAACAAAAATGGAGGTAAGAAGCGGTATTTGGATGATTTCAGTGTTTTTTTTTGTCCCTAATCACAATGGATGCGGTATTTTTGATGCAGATGTATATATGCACGATTTTGAATGAAAAAATAATGCCTTGGATATCTTAAGTCCTCTGTTTGTTTTTACTTTCAAAGCTTTATACCATTTGCTGAGATATTAATATAACGTTGATATTCGAGTTCTTGTAGCCATATGTTAAACTTCCCTCCTCATGGACTACCACCGTGAGATGGTGGAAAGGTTTGTGAGTTGTGGTGACCCCTAGAGCAGTGCTGGCGTTTTTCCATTTCTTTTTTTTAACAAGCAAATATGATGGGCTAAAGGTTGATGTCCATCAAACACCTGCCCTCCCCAAACCGATAAGCTACCATTATTATTACTACACTAATGGCGGTGTGAAAATTTGGGGGAAATAAAATAACAGCCTATTAAGTACAAATAAATATGGGAAACGATGAATTAAAGACATACTACTGATTGCAAATTTTACTTAGTTTTAGTTTAAAAGTAGTACATTTTTTTGGCATGTGTAGTAGTTTTTTTCGGTCCCTTCATTGTGAAATAACTTATTGGGAGAATATCGTACCTTTAATTTACACCTAAATTTGGTTGAAGTGTTCTTTAAATGTCTATTTAAACTTTATATGACGGTATATGTTTTCACGAAATTATATCCGTGTGGCATAATCTAGTTTTGAGCTTTTACTCTGTATATTTTAATATTCATCGACTATTTTTGAATTTTTATGAAAGAAATATTATATATCTGTACATTTGAACGAAAAAATTGTTTATGACAGGGAATAGAATCATCGTGCCATTACAATGGAATACTTTTTACAAAAATAACCATTGCTACTATTATGGAATAGAAAGCATTTCATATAATGAAATAGACATTGAAAATTATTTCTTAGGCATTTTGTGCTGATTCCATGAATTTCACTCTCACACGTTTCGAAATTAATAATTTCAATTGCATTCACTACTTCCCTTTCTTAAATCCATGCCCATTTCTGTTATACTTTCCATTAATTTCTTTATGTATTTTTTAATTATTTTTTTAATATTTTGCCTTCAGACCATCATTATCCATTCCCGTAACCTTAATGAAAGCACCACAATGTGGAAAACCCAGTTTCATTCTTCTGCTGAAGAAGGATTTTGCGCCTCCTGAAAGAGATAACTGCATGTATCTCTTTGTATGAAGGATATTATGTTTCCAAAAACCATCCTTCCTTCTGAAGTTGGCTGGGGTTTCTGAAATGTTGTCAAAAAGAAAAACCATATCCTCTTTCTACGTTTTATTACGTGTCCTCCTATGTCTTTAAATAGCTTATGCGTGATTGTCACGTACGTCATCACATACGTGTGACTATTGAGGTAAATATTATTTAAAATATGTGCGACTCATTTTATAAATAAAACTTTGCTTAAACATATCATAAAACGTGCATACCTTCGTACATACGTCAAGCCTTAGACTTTCGTTCGGTAGCTAGGTGGTGGAATGGTGGGGAGGGGAGAGATTTCATTAACTTGATGTTAATGGTAACGATTACGCATTAGGGTTCAAGGGGGTGGGTGTGCCTTGAGCGAATCCCCTCTTCCAGAACCACCCCCTCCCACGTACGTCATTTCCCCAATGAAAGGCCTCGAATTTTTCCCTTGGATTCTCCCGGATTCCAAAACGGGGGTGGAAAAAAATAAGATAAAAAGTTTTCATGCGGAATGGTTAAGTGGGTCGTCATGGGAAGTTAACCGTATCATATTTCTCAAATAATGATCATGTCGTTGCGCGTATCTTTTTTCAGTAATTATTTTAAGGGACATCATCGAGTAGATTTTACTCACGGGATTACTACATTTCCTTTATGTCGTTCAAAACTAACCTCTTGGTTTTTTTAATTAATTTTCCTTCACAAAAACGCATAATTTTCAGGAAATAGGAAATTGGTACCTATACCCAGGGAAATATTAAACTTTTGCGATAATACTTATTCATTAAACTCTTCACTCTCATATAACTAGCAATTAGTATTTTTTACTTAAATTAGCAATGCATTCACTCATTTTTACATTAATTTATCCAGTTTTAGTGATTTGGCATAAATTGCTACATGCGGGAAAATTACTAAAAGGACGACTTATAGTCGTCCTTTTAGTAATTTTCCCGCATGTATGCATTTTCGGGAAAACAATATGAGTGAATACAAAGAAACCTATAAAGTTTTCTTAATTTAAACTCATAGTTTTTTCACGGCAACGGAGATTGTGAAGTCGAGAGGCCTCTAGGATGCGAGTATGTAGGATATCCGAGTATAACTTATAGGTATTCTTTTCACGACGACTTCTATTCAACCTTTTACACACGGCCCAAGGTAGGTTACATATTTTAGTTTTGAGTAAAAACATGAACGAAGAAACAATAGGTCGGTATAAGAGAGTTATGTTGCTTTCAAATCTGCTTTACTATTTTCCCAATCCAATCTCCTTCCTAAGGGAGTGCGTTGCCTTTAGAAATGCTTTCAACTTCACTTGTTCGCCGCCTTTTGACGTAATCACTTTATGTGCTCATGTCACTACGTTGCCTGCTCTTTCGTTACACCCCTTGCCTCAATAGTAACCAACGGCCATGGTACCCTTGCGTTTTTATATGTAGCTCCCCTTTCAACGCCTAAGCTCTCTAATTTCCGGGACTCGGCTTCTTTAATCATCATCAAAAGTTTTTCTATTTTCCTGGCTGTGCTCATTTTCCCCGCTTCCAAGTTTGCCTTTCTTTCCCTTCAAGAGCTCCCTTTCTTTCATTGAATCCATTCACTCACTCCTGGGCTGAGTTTAGGGCTGTTTTAAACTATCCTCTTAAATTATTACACTTACGCTGTCAGTGGTTGTAATAAATTCTCTCTCAGTAATTTAGGTTCTGTTATAAAATGAGTTTTTCGAATTGATATGCACTTATTTATCTAGTTATTGTATGTTCCACAGGTTCTTGAAGCATTCAAAGAGACAAAATTATTTGCTATTTGAGTCACTCGAATGTTTAACGACTTCATATATAATATATCTAAACTCTGAAATTTAATAACAACTGATTAATAGTTATATTACTGAATTTAACATGAAATGATAAGAGAAAATTTCATCCATGATTTTAAATTAAGCGTCTGTATTCGCGTAATTTAAATTATCCATGTATCCTTACAGGATTTTTCATATATTCGGGGAGATAATGGAATAAAATAAAATCATATTCATGACTTCTTCAAGCAGGAAATTTGTCATAAATATAATGGTTGGAGAGCATAAATAATGACCTGCGGAAATGTGAGAGTTTCTCGAATGGAAATTGACGTTTTAGAAAATTAGGATGGATGCTATTAACTACGTTCTCAACAAAGAGAGACAGGGTTACTTTGAAGAAACATTTCAGTAAAATATTAACCATTCTTTTGGTTTGACATGTGTCACTGAACGTTCCAGAAACTCTAGATGAAAGGAAATAAAATGAGTGTCCACCTAATGATGGTAGCTTTCGAGAAAATGGTTTGAGAGAAGGAATGAAAAGTAAATCATAATGACGACGAAATTTGGGTATCATAGCTGAATACAATTAGACATTAACAAATAATATAAGAGTGTTTTAGAATTCAAAATGTAATGCACAAAATTCTAGTCTTGTCTTGATGATTGTTTTATCTTACCTGCTATGGTGCTGCTCTATGGCTAAGCATATTGGCAATCCGCATCTTTTCACTTTCGTGGCGTTCAGGTTGCCGTGGGTGTCTCCTGCTGTTGTGGTCACGAGTTGTGCGTGGACAAAAGAATTCCTATTATCCATCCGTTCGGAAGAAAATTCAATAGAAATTTTTGCATGAGTAAACTACAAGCACTTGTAATTTTCTTTCAGCATCGATGAACGGGCGTCTGGTAGCCGAGAAATCACGAAGATTGTTTAAAAGCAGTATTTTGCGCTTAAATAATGAACATATTGACTTCTTATTAAAATTTATTCTCATCGTTTACATTACGCAACTTCTCTGTTTGTCACTTGATTTTAAGTAGCATACTAAAATAAAATAAGCTGGCAGTGGTACTCACTCTGGTCACAACAGATAATCATTCGTGCAGTAATGCTTACTGAATTTTCCGCAAGTTATGAATGCAGTGGAGAGTAGAGGGTTGAACCATTTTCTGAAGAGATGACTGAGGACTCCTAAACGTGTCTGCTCGATCCACTCTGATCTGAATGCCGGTGAAGGAGCGCGATTGAAAACTTTCTCTTCACATCTTCTAGCGTGTTGCACGGCTTCCCAGCCTTATTCATTGACCTCGCGTCCTTTCATTAATTGAGCCAAGCGCTCTCTCTCTCTCCCCCCTCCTCGCTGCGCATCCTAATGAACTTTTTCAACTCTTCCGTCCCACCGCTTCATCAACCCTCCGCACCATCCCACTCCCTCGGTGTCAAAAACCCAGCCCTCAGCTTCCCCTTCTGCCCTTTCCCTCAATCCAAAATCACATCCCTTCCCTAAAGCACCATATTCTACGAATCCTCCCCTCACCCTTCCCACAGTCTCTCATCCCCGTTCCTCATCCTTCCTTAGCCACGGAACATTAACACGGTCTCACTCAACAGTCAACAGGACCCCCCTCTCGCGGGAGACTGCGTTGTTCCTCGAAAGTCGCCGACAACATCCACCGCCCCTTCCCTTCACGACATCCTCCCGTCGCTTGGGCGTGCAAGATGTCGGATACAGCCAGAAGGAGGGGTTTTGTTGTATTTTGAAGTGGAGGAAGGTGATAGAGGAAGGGGATATATACATATCCGATGGGACACGTTGGTGACAGGGTTCAAGGAGAGAGTCCGGTGGAGAAACACAAGTAAGTGAATGAAAGGAAGAATAAGGGAGGGGACGGAATGACTAAGGCAGCCCTGTGGCTGGAATGTCGGGAAGATAAGAACTATCTTGTTCCTTTCTTCTCTTCGATAGGGCTACCTAGGGACCACGCGGCCAATTTCAGTTCCTTCTCCATTATTGTTTTCCTTTACTCCAATATTCTTTCATCTTTTCGTTAAGACGTTTTTTTCTTACTTTGGACCTCTTTGGGCCTGTCTTCTCATTTTGTTCCTTTATTTTATTCTGCATTCGAGAATCAATGGCGATTTCCGGTTCTTTCACTTGTTTTAAGTTCCAAATGCATCTGGTACCTGAATTTTCTGGTGTTTCTAGTATCCTTTGTCAAATCCTCCCTATTATTTCAATTCAAATAATAATTGAAACGAATAAAAATAGGACACTGAGACGTATTCCAAACTTTTCGGTGGCACAATCACCTTTTTCAACGGTAGGAAGGAACTACAGCGAGACATTTTCCCTAACTATATCTCGAATGCTAACAAGTATTTTATTAGAGAATACGACCTTATGAATTAATGTGTTTCTGACGTTGATTAATGGTACATTCCAGCTCGAATTTTACCTTTATATTTATTTCCATATTCCCTCTTCTTTTTTCCTTCAGGCCATTTTATTTTTTCCTTCATTAATCTCATCTAAAGTTACACAGGAAAGTAGTCCTTCCTTTCACTTTTATGTTGTTTCCCACCATTATCTCCTGTTAAAATCAACTTCTCTCCATTGGCACCGTTCATTATATTCCTAAGTCTTCTCATCACGTTTACTCTCGCCTTCCTTCACTTAGTGAAAAGAGTTTTCAAATTTATCTTCTCAGTTCGTCAATGATTAATTTAAGTATTTACTAATTACAAGAGTGGAGGAGAATACATGCAGTTAATTTTGTTTATTTGGAATTTTTTAAACTATTCATATTTTATATAAAACCGATTCAGGTGTGATGTGG